>PVKV010036096.1:0-15965 GCA_004027835.1 Alouatta palliata
GAAAGGAACAAATACCAGTCACTGCAAAAGCAAACCAGCTGGCAAAGACCAAAAATGCAATGAAGAAAATAAGTCAACTAATGAGAAAGAAAACCAGCCAGTAACAAAATGGCAGGATCAAATTCACACATAACAATATTAACATTGAATGTAAATGGCCTAAATGCCCCAGTCAAAAGACACAGACTGGCAAAAAAATTTTTGCAATCTACCCATCTGACAAAGGGCTAATATCCAGAATCTACAAAGAACTAAAACAGATATACAAGAAAAAAAAAAAAAAAACCATTCAAAAGTGGGCGAAGGATATGAACAGACACTTTTCAAAAGAGGACATACATGAGGCCAAAAAACATATGAAAAAATGCTCATCATCACTGGTCATTAGAGAAATGCAAATCAAAACCACAATGAGATATCATCTCGTGCCGGTTAGAATGGCGATCATTAAAAAATCGGGAAACAACAGATGCTAGAGAGGATGTGGAGAAATAGAAACACTCTTACACAGTTGGTGGGAGTGCAAATTAGTTCAACCATTGTGGAAGACAGTGTGGCGATTTCTCAAGGATCTAGAAATAGAAATTCCATTTGACCCAGCAATCCCACTATTGGGTATATACCCAAAGAACTTTAAGTCGTTCTACTATAAAGACACATGTACATGTATGTTCATTGCTGCCCTGTGTACAATAGCAAAGACCTGGAACCAATCCAAATGCCCATTAATGATAGACCAGACAAAAAAAATGTGGTACATATACACCATGGAATACTACACAGCCATAAAAAATGATGAGTTCGTGTCCTTTGTAGGGACTTGGATGAATCTGGAAACCATCATTCTCAGCAAACTGACCCAAGAACAGAAAGCCAAGCACCGTATGTTCTCACTCATAGGTGGGTGTTGAACAACAAGAACACGTGGACTCAGGGAGAGGAGCATCACACACAGGGGACAGTGGGGGGGGGTGGGGAGAGACAATTGGGGTGTGGAGGGAGGGGAGGGTGGGGAGGGATAACATGGAGAGAAATGTCAGATAGAGTATGCACCTAAAGTAAAATAAATAAATTATTTTTTAAAAAAATATACTGGCAGCTAAATCTGGCCATGTTTGTGAGATTGGGTGGAGTTTTCCTTAAAGTGACAGGGCAGGGCGCGCACACACACACACACACACACACACACACACACAAAATAGATAATAGATGCCTATGATACAAAATTCAAAAGACATAAAAACATATCTAAAAATGCTGCTCCACCCACTGAGCCCCCTTGCCCAAAGGATTCACTATTGCCAGTTTCATGCATATCTTTCCAGAGATAATTTGTACATACACAAATGCTAGCATATTATATGCATGGTTTTAGAACTTGCTATAAATGTATTTCTCTCATTTTATCCTTACTAACCACATTGCAATCTCATGTGAACAATCTATGTTCTTATTAATAAACTTTGAGTCTTTTTCTTATTATCTAAAATTTAAAATGGATATGCAATATCCAAAACCTACAAGAAGGTTTAAAAGTAATACCATGTATACTCATACATCTTCCACCTTATGAAATTAAATATTGCTAAATCCTCTTTTTATATATCCTGGAATCACTTCACCTTGTTCCCTCCTAGAGGTAACCACTGTTCTAGATTTCATATTTATCATTCCCAAACATTTCTTCAGATATTTGTTATATATCTGGTGTTTCTGGGTAGTAACTAGTATTGTTTTTCATGTTTTAAAGACTTGTAGTATCATTCTTTGCATTTTCTTTGCTATTTGCTTTTGTCACCTTAAAAATATGTTTGTCGGTCAAGTCCAACAGAACTTAAAAATAAAAAATAAAAATTTGTCTGTGAGATTCGTCCATATCAATATATATTAATATAACTCCTGGTTCACTAATATTCACTATGGAATAGCATTACATTATGTGATCATTCTAGTATTTATCCTTTTCCTCTTGATAGATGTTTAGGTTATCTCTAACTTTTTGCTATTATAACATTACTGTGAAGATAATTCATATGTGTTTCCTAACATGCAGAGATAGTTTTTCTCAGCTTATATAATGGAATAGCTGGTTCATGAAGTATGCATATCTCCAAGTTTCTAAATATTGTCTAATTGTTCTCTAAGGTGCTTGCACTAATTCATACTCTCATAGCGGTATATGCGTTCTTACTGTTTCACCTTCTTGCCAGTACTTAGTATATCAAGCACTCTTGGCAGGAAAGATGACACATTCAAATAGGATAATTAAAGTTTAATGAAGGGATTTTTTTCAGAGTTGTGAACTCAGGTAAAGGAACCAACAAGAACTGGTAAAGCATCCACATCGGGAGTCATTGACACTCCCAGGCCTAAACTGGTAGGCATGGGAGTGTTACTCGAACTTAAGGGAGATGTACCTGTGGGAGAGGATGTTTAACAAGAGCTGTGGTTTTCAGTAGAGCATCACAGCCATCATCAGCCCTAGGCAGAGCAGGGAGAGAACCAGGGAAATAAATCCCAAACTCATGGTCCTCTCATTTTCCACTTTCTAGACGGAAGGGTAGAGAGTGGATCTGAAGGGGCAAATAGACAATACTTGGCACTTGATATTGTTAGACTTTTAAATTATTGCCAAGCTGATAGGGTAAAATGATCTCTCATTGTGGTCTTGTTTTGTATTTTTCTGATATCTAATAAAAGTTGAGCATCTTTTCATGTATTTATTGCCAATTTAATTGTCTCCTCTGTAAATTGCCTCTTCCTATGCATCACAATTTTTTTTCATATTGAATTATATTGACAAATGTAGTATAGATGTTCTTTATATATTCTGTATACTAATTATTTTATGGGCATACATGTATTATCTTTACTTTTTTACAGTTTTTGATGAATAAGAGTTTTAAATTTTAATGTAGTTGAATCAATCAATTCTTTCATAGATGATGCTTTGTTTTCCTTGTTTAGGAAACCCTCCTTTATACTATCATATTTTGGATTAAGTTAAAAGAAAAGGAAGCCCTCCTTTATCCTGAGTTCATAAAAACATTCTACATTTTCTTACAACACTTTCCATTTTTCTTTTTTATATTAAGTTTTTAATCCCCTTAAAATTTAGTTTTTGTATGTGATGCAAGATAGAGTTCAGATTCTTTTCACTAACTCCATTTGTTAAATTGTTACCCTATTATTCCCTGCTGATCTGCACTGTCAGCTCTGTTACATAGTAAGATAGTAAGGTTTCATATAAGCATTGGTCTGTTTCTGGGTTCTCAATTTTTTTCACTAAGTTTTTTCTTTACACCTGTCAGAAAATGCAATTTTAATTACTGTGGCCATATAAGAAGACTGGATACCTACCAGAACAAATCCCTCCACCTTACTCTTCTTTAAACTCATCCTAATTATCATGGCTCTTTGCTTTTCCCTATAAATTTTTAGAATCAATTTGTCAAGCTCCACAAAATACTGTAAAGCTTTTAATTTGAAGTACATTATTTATGAATTAATTTATAGAGAATTTACAATATTATAATATGAAGTCTTCTTATCTATGTACATGGTATATATCTCCATTTATTTAGATTTATCTCTAACTTTTTTCAATAAAGGAATAAACATTTCCCCAAAAATGCTATGTTCATATTTGGTTAGATTTATTCTTATCCTTACGTCCCTTAAGTTATCATAAACCTTTAAAATTTCATTTTCTAATATCTGTGACTGGTGCCCAGGAAGTGAATGATTTTAAAATTTTGATCTTTATATCCAAAAACCTTGCAAAACTTGTTAATAATTTACTTGAAGAGTCTCATATGTTGTCTTAATCTATAATCATTTACTCTGCAAATAATTATAATTTTATTTAATCCTTTCCAAGCCTTTTACCTTTCTGTTTGCCTGTCTTAAAGGGTTGGCTAGAGTCTTTAGTACAACGCTGAATGCAGCTGTGCTATTGGGGCCCTTGCCTTTTCCTGAATTTAAATCGATTGCTTCTAACATTTTCCTATTAAATATAATGTTTGCTGTTTATTTTTGTATGTTTTTTATCCCTTTACCAAGTTAAGAAAATTCTCCTGTTTCTTCTTTCCCAACTTTTAAAAAATACAAATGAATGTTAAATGTTTTCAAATGATTTCTGCACGTGCTGATGACCATATGACTTTTTTCTCCTTTAATGTGAACCACCTTTGTATTCCTGAGATATAACCAATTTAATGATTATATACATTTATATATATATATATATATATATATATATGCATGTGGTTTGCAAATATTTTTGTTTTTGCATGTACATTAATGAATGAGAATGGTGTGTAACTTACATTCCTCATGATGTGCATGTCTATTTTGCATCAAGGACTTAGTAGCTTCATAAAATAAATTGATGAGTGTTCCTTAATCTATTAGCTTCCGGAAGAGTTTGTGGAAGTTTGGAATTATTTGTTACTTGACAGACTGTTAGAACTCATTGCTAAAACTGTGTAAGATTGGTGTTTTGCAGGTAAATATATTTTAAACTCCTGATCCCCTTTCTTCAAATGCAATAAACTATTAAAGTTTTATATTCTTCCTAATTCAATGATAATAAATAACAGTTTAACAGGAAATTGTTCATTGCATTTAGCATTTAAGCACTCAATTTTCTTTGCATAAAGTTATTTGTGGTACTGTCTGTTACATCTGTGCCTATTCTTTTATATTTACAATGTTTTGTATTTGTGTATTCTCTTTTCTTATTTCATCAATCTTGCCAGAGGTTTTCTTATATAGTCTCTTCAATATTTATTATATATTTCTTCTCAATTTTATTAATTTTTGTTTATTTCCACCTTTTTGTTTTCTTGCTTTTTATCATTTTTAGTATTTCTTATTTTCTATGTAAACATTAAAGTTATAAACTGCCACCTGCCAATACATTTGTACATTTTCAGCAGTTTTACTATGTTATGCATAGATGTGGGTTTCTTCATATTCATACTAATTAGAATACACTGAGATTTTTAAATATGTAAATTTATATCTCACCAAATTTTTGAAAATTTCAGCCATCATTTCTTCAATTTTTTCTGCCTAGTTCTTTCTTCTATTTCTGAGACTCTAATTACAAATATGTTAGACCTTCTGCCCTGGTGCCATAGGTCCCTGAAGCTGTGTTCAATTTTTTTAAATAAAATTTAGCTTTTGGAATAGTTTTAGGCTTATAGAAAAATTGTGATGATAATACAGAGAGCTGCCATATACCCCACACCCAGTGTTCCCTATTATTATTATTTTATATAGTATGGTACATTTTTTAGAATGAATGAACCAAACCAATATTGACACATTATTTTAAACTGAAGTCCTTACTTGTTCAGATTTCTTCGGTTTTTACCTTCTTCTGTTCCAGGATTTCATGTCTCCTTAGGCTCCTCTGGGTTCTGACGATTTCTAAGACTTTCCGTGTGTGTGTGTGTGTGTGTGGCCTTGACAGTTTTGAGAGTACTAGTCAGGTATCTTAAAGACTGTCCCTCAATTGGAATTTATATAATTTTTCCCCTGATAATTAGACTAAGGCTTCTTTGGGCTTGGGGGAGGAAAATCACAGAGTCAAAGTGATCTTTTCATCACATCACATTAAGTGTATATACTAGTAACACGACTGATATGGTTTAGATCAGTGTCCCCATCCAAATCCCATATCAAATTGTAATCCCTGGAAGCTGCAGCAGGAGCTGGAGTCTAAGGACTCTCGTGACAATCTCCAAGTGCTCTCCGAGAAAAAAGGGGAAGATGCCACTGGAGTCATCTTCCTTTGATGCCACTATCCTTCCCTTCTTGCTTACTCTCAGTACTAGACAATACTAGTCCTTCCCCTTCTCCAATGTCTTACATCACTTCCCAGGAGATGAAGTGTATTCTTCACTGGTTTGCCAATTAGTCAGGTCCCCAGGGTGAACGTTTCCTGGGGGACGTGGTAGCTAAGACAGTGCCAGAAAAATTACAGCCACTGCTGAAATAGTCTGGTGCAGCTTAGTGTGTCTAGGCAAACCCACCACCTTGTATCTTTGAGTGCCAGCTATGTCTTTGGGATCAGTGGTTTCAAGGCTGGGCTTAGCAGGAGTGCAATGAATTTGTCAGGCAGCTGGAGTTCTGCGAGCCAGACTTCATGGCAAAGTTTTACCAAACAGTGGCTGCTACAGCTGGTAAGGGCCGATATGCAGTCAGATCAAAGAAGATAACTGCAGTTGATGGAGCCAAGGCCATGACTCTACAATGAGGACTCAATTAAAACATGTCACCTAAAGGTCTGGAACAGGTATTCTGACCAGCACACTGAACTCACTGACTAGTACAAGCATGGTTATTTCAACATTAACAGCATGTCAACTGGCCTCCTATTGTAAATGTTATCAATCTAAGCAATCCAGCTCATTGATCTATCTTCTAGTTTGCTTCTTTCCAAGAGATGTCAAACCCTCAAGAATTTGATGGCTTTTTCTGCAGCTATAACCAAAAGGAACTTACACATTATAACTCAAGCCCACTGTTGGCTCATGAAGTATGGAAAGTAGAACTCTTCTTCCCTAGAAATAAGACAGGACAATAAAAGTTTGTATTTTCACACTTAAAAAAAAATTGTAATCCCCAATGTTGGGGGTGGGACCTGGTGGGAGGCGACTGGAACATGTAGGTGGTTTCTCATGAATGATCTGGCACCATCCCCCTGTGCTGTTCCCATGATGGAGTTTATTCTCACGAGATCTGTTTAAAAGTGTGTAGCACCTTCCCCTTCTCCCTCTTCCTCTGGCCATGTAAGATGTGCCTGCTTCCCCTTCACCTTCTGCCATGATTGTAAGCTTCCTGAGACCTACCCTGAGGAGGAAGCCACTATGCTTCCTGTACAGCCTACAGAACCATGAGTGAATCAAATCTATTTTCTTTATAAATTACCCAGTCTCAGGTATTTCTTTATAGCAATGAGAGAACAGACTAACACAATGATTTATCACTATTGATGTTGACCTTGATCACCTAGCTGAGGTGGTGTTTTTCAGGTTTCTCCACTACAAAGTCACTCATTTTGCCACCACTTTGCCTACTGTACTCAGGGAAAGCAGTCACTATGCATAACCCACGCTCCAGGAGTGGGGCATTACGTTTCACCTTCTTGAGAAGGAAACAGCTACATAAATTATTTAGAGTTCTGCATGGGAGATTTTTCAATCCTTCCATTTATTTACTTATTCACTCATTTGTATCAGAATGGATTCATAGATTTTTATTTTATAGTTTGGGTTATAAAACAATATTACTTTATTTTTTTGCTCAGATTGTCCAGCTTTGGCCATTGGGGGCTCCTTTGACATACCCCATTATTGTGGGGCATCACTTTATTGTTTTTATTTTTGTTTTCCAGTATTTATAAGCAGGACACAGCAGGAAGGTGTCATTTGTGAGCCAGAAAATGGGCCCTGAACAGACATTGAATCTGCCCTGATCTTGGCCTTCCCAGCCTCCAGAACTGTGGGAAATAAATTTCTATTGTTTGCAAGCTAACTACCTTATGGTATTTTTGTTACAGCAGTCTGAATGGACTAAGACAACCCCCTTGGATAGCTGGTACAAAGACTGAGAATATTTAGTGTCTCTAGCTTCAGTTTTCTTTTCTTTTTTTTTTTTTTTTTTTTTTGAGACAGAGTCTCACTCCGTCACCAGGCGCCAGGTTGGAGTGCAGTGGCACGACCTCGGCTCACTGCAACCTCCGCCGCCCAGGTTCAAGCAATTCTCCTGTCTCAGCCTCCCGAGTAGCTGGGACTACAGGCATGCGCCACCAAGCCCAGCTAATTTTTTTTGTATTTTTAGTAGAGACGGGGTTTCACACCATGTTGACCAGGATGGTCTCGATCTCTTGACCTCGTGATTCGCCCGCCTCGGCCTCCCAAAGTGCTGGGATTACAGGCGTGAGCCACCGCGCCCGGCCCAGTTTTCTTATCTATAAAATGGGGATAGGCTTGTTGTAAGTATTAAATGAAATATTATGTACTTAGCTTGGGACCTGACTCAAGTACATGCTCAGTAAAACTTTTAGAAGCTATCATTATTTATCGACCACACATTTGCGTAAAACAGGTGTTAACAATTTGGCCATTTGCTACATCTTTGATTGTTTTATTAATAATGGTTTGGATAACATTTCTGCATGGTAAAATAATGTTGAAGAATTTTTAATATTACCTGACATTATTTTTTAATCAAGTACAGTGTCAACTTGAAAAAATTCAAGTATATTTGTGAAGACAGGTTCAATTCTATAGTCACTGAAGCTTAAGTGAGAGAGCTCTTATCAAAGCTCCTGCAAAATATGAGTCCTTCACTAGTTATCACATCATTCACTAATGATATTTTGCCTGGAAGTGTTTTCTACTCAATTTTTTTCAGTGTGTTGGGGAGGCCAAAAGAAGAAAAAAAAGGCAACTTCTGCTAAAAATAGCATAGCTTGACTCATCATCATTTTAGACAAATACGTAATGAAACAGGAAATAACTTTGAAAGCCCTCTTAGCTACACTGATATACATGTGTTTAAGCTATGGTGGGGGGAGGTGCTAGATTTGAGAAGAGAAACATCAGGGATAATAGGTCCACAAGGGGAAGAGAAAAGAGAGAATCGCATCTGCCCACTGCAGTCCCACCAACCACAGGTCTGGCTTGCTGTGAGACGGGAAAAGTGTTGACTCAAGTGGGCTTGGACCAGGACTGGAACTTCTGACATCCACAAGAGCCAGAATGCCAGGGGCACTTTCTGAGACGTCAGTAAGACACCTGCTACTGGGGTTCATCATAAGGGAGAAAAGAAAGTCCTTCACATCTGTAGCTCCACAAAACCACCCAGCTCCATGAACCAGTTATACATCGGAAGAGCAGGATGCTTGGACAGCAAAAATGAATGAAAACTGAGAAATGTGATTCACAGATATTTAACATGCAAAAGTATTTAGCAGATTTTTTACAAGGCTGGCCACTCTCAGACGACCATTGCAAGGCAAACTGAACTATCCACTACCCAAGACAAGCCTGAGAAAGAGGTGAAGAAAGTTGATGGTGAGAAGGGAGATGGTACAATGAAAATGATAGCATTCATGGGGAAAGTAGAGGCTCTCAGCAGTGGCCAGCTATCTTCACTGAAGTCACTGAAGCTGAGCATTTTCCTGAGACAGAAGAGAATGACCAGGCCTCAGTGAGGGAGGTGACCTGATCTGCCAGCATCATGGGACTGTCATGGAAATGTTTTCCAAGTTCTTCGTGAGAATGCTACAGCATGACACCTCTTTAGTGACTTTCTGTGCCTCCCCTCTTACAAATCACAGATGAAGCTCATAAAGCAATAACTTGGAAAAGAAATCCTGAATGCACATATTCAGGTAAGTCTGGATTTTAATATATATATGTGTGTGTGTGTGTGTGTATATATATTTGCAGATAAGATCTTGCTCTGTCAGCCAGGCTGGGGTGCAGTGGCACAATCATAGCTCACTGCAACCTTGAACTCTTGGACTCAAGTGATCCTCCCTCCTCAGCCTCCCAAGCAGTATGTGACTACAGGCACCCATTACCACACATGGCAAAAGGATTTTTAAAATATTATGACAATAAGGCAGAGAATGAAAATGGCCTGGTTGCCAACCCGATGGCTGTCACTGTTCTTTGCTTTTACCTCCTTCCCTGTCATGGTAAACTCAGTGCTATAAAGTGTCCAGTTTACATGGGCTGTGGAGTCACACAAGCTTGATTTTAAGTCCTACTTTGCAACTTTCTAGCCACACAACCTTTGGCAATTTATTTAATCTGACTAAATAAAAAAATACTTGGCAAGCTCTTGGCATGATACTTGTTATTAAAAAAGTGTTCATTGTCGGCTATTGTTTTTATCAAGAGCAGCTCCCCATGAACTCAGCAGCCAGCTAGGAAATCTGTTAACTTTTGTTTTTCCCCAGTTGGGAATCACTTTAAGCTCTTTTACCCTAAAGACAACAATATTATGGAGTACAATACAGATCCCATCAATTTCTAGCCTCAAGTGCAAGACGTCAAAGACATTTTCTGCTTTGCAATAAGCATGGTGGGCATTACCCCCCACTTCCAAGTGAAGGGTGGGGATTGCATCCGTGTAGGTCAAGTTCTTGCTCACTTTCCTCTACCAATAGGGAGAATTGGAAAGACAAGTTTGTGGACCACAGATAGATCTTTACTATGCTCCATTTTTAACAATCTGGAAGAAGAGGCACGTAAAGGTTAAGATCATCCAGCAAGCAGTCAAGACAGGATGTTGTGTCCTACTTTGCAACTTTCTAGCCATGCAACATTATGCAATTTACTTACTCTTACTAAATAAAAAATACATGTATTTGGCAAATTCTTGGCATGATACCTGTTTGTTCCATGTCATCTATTGTTCCCAAACAATGGGATTGCAAATTCTTTCAGTCCATCCCCAAACACAGTGCCCGTCCCTCCACACTGTGTGTGGATCCTCTGCCCGCCCTGACTGGACTAGCTCCAAAATCTGCAGGGTCAAAAGTGATTCTCTGGTTAACATATACCAAATGCTTTCCTTTGCAAGTCAGAGATTTTAAACCACATCCCCCTCTCTCTCTTGAACATTCATTACTTTCCTGCAAACAAGCAAAACATACTGTTTTCCTTGAAATTCTGCATGTTCAGCGGGATAATTTTGGGCACTGAGGTGGATTGTAATGCAAATGCCCTTGATTTTCTTGGGACTCTTTTTCTCCCGTGAATTTCAGTGAGTGATAGGCTCCCTTGAAATAAATGCGCTTTTGATAGATGAAAATTCTCTTTTCCCATGTGAAATGTGCTTGGTGGCAGATACTTCCCATTTGGCAGAATTTGTTTAATAACTCAGCATCATGTGGGCTCAGCTGGGCAGAGCTGAAAGATGAAGCGAGAATCTGCAGCTAGGACACAGAGAGGGCCCGGGATGGGTCAGCGTAGGGACCAAGATACAGAAAGCAAAAAACTGGGGTTTCCACATCAACCAAGAACCAGGAACTGGAGTGACTTGTAGGTGACTAATAGGTGCAAAGAACACAAATATGGAGTCAAGGTAAGCAAGGGTGGGAGGGGTGGGTACAGATGGACAGAACTCAGGAGTGAGAACAGTATCAGAGCAGCTGTGGTTTATTCTGTCCTTTGTGTTAGAGCAGCTGCATTTTGAGCCCTGCTCTAGCTCATTATATGGAAGAATTCTCTTCTTATCAGAGCAATCTAACAAGATAGGCAATCCAGAAGAGATGAGCTTCTTGTCACCAGAGGTGTGCAACTTCCAGCAAGGCTTCCTACGCTGAGGGGGTGGTGGGACTGGATGGCGGGTGAGGTCCCTTCTGCACTCAGACGCTGTGATTTGTGTCACTCCTTGGGGGAACCCCCTGCCATGGCTCCCCATTGACCTCCAGGTAACAGGCTGATTCCTGGCACGGCCTCCAGGGCCTTCTCTGACCTGGCCCCAGCTTCCTCTCTGGTCATTCCACCACACTGCCAGTTGTCTGGGTTCCATCTTGACACCCCTGGAATCATCTCAGTGTGTGCTGTTCCCTCTTGCATGTGGGCCCTTCCTTAGCCCTTTTACCTGTTAAACTTATCTCTTCTTTGTCCTTCATCTGGTTAACTCTTGCTCATCCTTCAAGTCCCTTCCTCCTGGAAGCCCTCTTTCCTGAGCCCTGAGAATGGCCTAGTGTCTCCTCTGGGCTTCCACTGCCCCTGGTTCCTCCCATTCATAACACTCAACACACTGCTCTGGAATTCTGACTCATTGCACTGGGAGCAACGAGAGGCAGGGAATTGTCTGTCTTGTTCGTTTTTCAGTCCCCAGTGCCCAGTGCCCTACCTGGCAGCTAATAAATGCTCAGAGAAGTCCTGTTGCTTTTCAAGTTGTTGAATATCTGCAGCAACTGGACCACAGCTGCCCTGTCCCCTAAGCCCTTCTGGTCAGTCCCTTAAGCTGCCGGCTGAGCACAGAGATTGGGTTTTGTGGCTAACTTTGGAACACTGGGGTCTGACGTTAATTAATTTTTAAAATCAGGTTTTCCCCATACTCACTGAGTACGGAGATTTTTTAGAAGGTTAATTGAGGCAAAAATGAGAGGAACATCTGTCTTTTATCCCCAGTGAGAGGATGGCATCCTCCATGAAGAGGCAACGTCACTAATGAATGAAGCACTTAGCTTGGAGGGACCAGGATTCTAATTCTGGATCCTCCATTAACCTGCTGTGTGACCTTGGGCAAGCTGCCTATCCTCTCTGGGCATCATTCATTTGGCAAATATTTGTTGCAGTCCTACATGTTCCTAGCACTTTGACACAGACAAGATTGAATACAGACATGATTTCTGTCTTCACAGAATTTACAGTGTAATGGAGAGACAGCCAATACATCAGCAAACAGCCAAATATCTAAGTATCTCAATACAAATTGTGACAAGAGCTACAAAGGAACTGAACAATGTATAGTAACAACAAATAATGGAGGTGAGTGTGGAAGAAGCTCCTTAGATAATGAAGCGGTAATACTGAAGTCTGAAGGTTACAAAAAAGCCAGTGATAAGAGTGTTCCAGGCAGATAAATAATGGCTGTGCAATGGTCCTGGGGCATAAATCATTCAGAAATAGGAAGAAGGCCAATGTGCCTGCAGAATAATTGGTGAATAATTGGGAAAATCTCAAGTGTGAAATGAGAATGATAATATATGTCTGCATGGCTCCCTCCCAGGGTCTTAACAAGTAGCAAGTGGTAGATCAGATTCTGCCTAGTACCAGCACGTAACTGTTGCTCAGTAAATAGCTAAATGAATGATACAGTGATTCCTTTGAGAGAATAAAAATATTTGCATTGGTAATTATTATCCAATTAAGACCAATTATTACACTCATTAATACATTTCAAAGACTCAGTTTGGCCTTCAGTATTATGAAGGATAACAGCAGCCACTTAGATTCCAATCTGTCCACACACCCTCCTGAAAATATCACAGAACAAAAAAGCAGAGCAAATAAAATTACTCTCAGCTCATGCCTATAGCATAACTAGGAGTCAGAAAACATTAGAAGCTTCAATTTACATTTAAGTGGGAAAACATCTCAAGCCAGCAAGGCTGACTGTGTATCCACAGCAGAGCAGGTCAGGCACAGACTGTGGCAAGGTCCTAGAATGGCAGAATTCAGAGGACGCTAACCAAATCTCATCCCAAGAAAGAGAGGTATTTCTCCAGCCTGAGTAAGACCACCACAAAGAACAGATCTGAGACCTGGTAGATTAAATATTGCCTCTGGGAAGTCAAAAATAAGAGGGCTCTAAAGAGGTCCCTCTACTACAGGTATAGCCCTTGAGACTGTGCTGTTCCCAGGAAGAGGAAGATTCTTAGAAAGGAGAGTATCCCCTGGGGGCTTGAAGGTGAAAACAAAGAAAAACATGACCCCTCCCCACAAAATCCCTCAAGCGAGGGAGTATCAAAGAATCAGAAAAAGTCAAATTAAAAAGCCCTGTTTGTTAAAGGATCCATTCTTTTCTGTAGCAATGAGAAAGAGATTTTAAACTTAGAACCAAGTAAGCCACTCACACCCCTCCCTCCTATCTCTATGCTTATCTGTTAGGAAAGTCCAGCTGAAATAAATAATAACAAAACATTAAAATAACACAACATCCACACAAAGTTACTTTAAAAAGAAAATGGAAAATGAGAATCAAAACATTGCAGCAGATGAAAACATGCACACACAAAGACATGCCACAGGAAAACTATAACACAACACTCCAATAGGGGCTAAAATACTTAAAAAATCAATTTTTGATATTAAAGATTGACACTTTTTGACAAGTTCAAAACTCAAAATATAATGTCAACAGGAAGGCATGAAATAGGAGCTGTTTGAACTCAGGAAATGGAAAGAAACCTAAAAGCATATGAAAAATAAAGAATAAATTACAAGATACCCCAGGAGAGAACAGATAAACCAAGAAGATGGAAATGAAAAGAGCCAGGAAAACAAAGCCCAAAGAAAAGGTTATAAGGATTGGAGAGAACATGACAGATACTGAAGACAGGCAAAGAAGATTAACATAAGCATCGTCAGAGTTCTTGAATTAGAAAAGAAAAACGAAGGACCAGGACCCTTAATTCAAACTATAATTCAAGAACTTTCTGAAACAAAAGAAGACATGAATTTACACATTGAAAGGGATGCTCAGAATGGTCACCTCCAAGTCATACCCTAGTAAAAATATTAGATATTCGCCTGAGCAACAAGAGCAAACTCCGTCTCTAAAAAGGAAGAAATCACAACACTATCACTCATGAACCTTTTCCCCTGCTACTTTATCTACCTAAAATCCTCTCCCTCTTCCCTGGGCAAATCCCAACCACTTTACCCCTCCAGGCACATCTCAAAGGCCCTCTGCTTCCTTCTGTTCCCCCTCCCCTTTAAAAACAAAAACAAAGCCAGGTCCTCACACCTGTAATCCCAGCACTTTGGGAGGCCAAAGCAGGTGGATCACCTGAGGTCAGGAGTTCAAGACCAGCCTGGCAAACATGGTGAAAACCCGTTTCTACTAAAACTACAAAAAGCCAGGCGTGGTAGCGTGCACCTGTAACCCCAAGCTACTCAGGAGGCTGAGGCAGGAGAACAGCTTCAACCTAGGGGGCAGAGCTTGCAGTAAGAGAAGATCATGCCATTGTGCTCCAGCTTGGGCAACAAGAGCGAAACTCCATTTCAAAAAAAGAAAAAAAGGCTGGGCACAGTGGCTCACACCTATAATCCCAGTACATAGGGAAGCCGAGGAGGGTGGATCCTGAGGTCAGGACTTCGAGACCAGCCTGACCAACATGGCGAAACTCAGTCCCTACTAAAAATACAAAAATTAGCAGGGCATGGTGGTATGCGCCTGTAATCCTAGCTACTCAGGAGGCTGAGGCAGGAAAATCGCCTGAATCCGAGAGGCGGAGGTTGCAGTGAGCCGAGATCACACCACTGTACTCCAGCCTGGGCAATAGAACAAGCCTTCGTCTCAAAAAAAGAAAAAAAAAAATCCAAAGCAAACAAGGTCTTCCTCTGTCACCCAGGCTGGAGTGCAGTGAAATGATCATAGCTCACTGCAACCTTGAACTCCTGGGCTTAAGTGAGCCTCTCACCTCAGCCTCCCAAGTAGCTGGGACTATAAGCACATGCCACCACACCCGGATAACTTTTTATTTTTTGTGAAGACAGGGTCTCGCTATGTTGCCCAGGCTGTTCTACACCTGAGCTCAAGCGATCCTCCTGCCTCAGCCTCCCAAAGTTGTGGATGTGCCACCGCACCTGGCCTGCTTCCCTTTTTTGAGTCTCCCAAATGGTCTTATGCACTCACTCCTTTAACAGCCCAAAGCCTTTTGTTGAAACTTCTCCTGTGGCATTTGGCATATGCGACCCAGTGACGGAGTCGTTTGTGATTTGTGCTTTGACTTGTGCACACACACACACTCTCACCCACTCACTAGACTGTGATTCCTTGAGGACAGGAACAATATCCATTTATTTTTTCTTGGCTTTCTGATATATGGATCTTCAGTAAATGGAATAAGAATGAGGCAATGAGGATCTCTTTACATACGAGAAGACACTGAACGAGAGCCAGAAAACCTAAGTTCTAGCCTTGACTCTGCAGCTGATTCACAACGTGACCCTGAGCCACGCACTCTCCAGTTCTGTGTCTCAGTAAAGTGAGGGGGGGCTAGATGCTCCCAAGCCCAGCTGACTGTGACACGCTTCTAGTTCCAAGGCTCCAGAGTTCTAGAACCCTGCTCACCCTTTTCTTTCTTCCTGAGGCAGACTGGCCTGCCTGTGTCTCCCATGAACAGAGTCGTCCCAGAGGCGTTCCTTGCAGGTGGAGAACAGGTGCCCCAAGGCCACACTCGATGCTGTCTTTCT
>PVKV010036097.1:0-15993 GCA_004027835.1 Alouatta palliata
TCTACTAAAAATACAAAAATTGGCTGGGCATGGTGGCACGTGCCTGTAGTCCCAGCTACTCGGGAGGCTGAGGCAGGAGAATTGCTTGAACCCAGGAGGCGGAGGTTGCGGTGAGCCGAGATCGCGCCATTGCACTCCAGCCTGGGTAACAAGAGCGAAACTCCGTCTCAAAAAAAAAAAAAAAAAAAAAAAAAAAAAACCATGAAAAACCATTATGCCATGGTGGTTAAAAGAGGTAGGTTAATTCTAACTGAGTGGGATTTGGGAGGACTTCTTTGAGAAGGTACATTTGAGCTAAGCTTTCAAATATGAGTAGGATCTAGATAAGGACTTCTTAATTTGAAGTCCATGGACCTTCAGGTGAAGTCTGTGGATTTGAATGGAAAACAAATCACATCTTTTTTTTACCAATCTCTAGCTGACATTTAGCTTTTCCTTCAGGTACTAAGGTAGCCTACATACACAGTAGTAGTAGCAGAACCAGTGATTTTGTCCCCAGTACAAATCCCAGATATTCTCATGTCATGCTACTACTATTGCAGATAATTGAAATATTACCTATGCCAATCACTCCTTTGAAATAATAGTAATTATTAGATAAATTATTGGATCTTGCTATTTAATGCAACTACTAAAAACATATCTATTGTCATATCACAAGTTTAGTTATTTTAGATTTTGTTTTGTTTTGTTTTCTTTGTAAAATTACGAATTTTTAATTATGGATTTAAAAATTTTATTCTGAGAGGATGTGAATAGACTTTACCAGATGCCAGATTCATGGTACAAAGAGAGCTAAGAACTCATGCTAAGACAGGTAGAAATGAATGGGCTCCTATGTCACAAAGCAGCATGGATGAAAGCACGATGTCTCACTGCATGACTGTTTTGAAAATGACAACATTAAGACTACCGTTTTTTCGGTGTTTTGCCGTGGCTCAAATGCTGCTGTGTATCGATCAATTTAATTCTTTCAAATAACCATATTGAGTAGCTATGATTATTTTCTCCATTTCACAGATGAGACAGAGAGGTTAAGTGACTTTCCAGTAGCTGCACAGCCAGGAAGAGGTAAGCTGGCCCGCTGACTTCAGAGGCCAAGTTAATAACAATTTATTATTATTATACTGCTGCACAAGAGTAACAACAGCAATCATGGTAACAGCAACAATCACCTGCTGAGTGTGGGATACGTTTCAGCCATTGTGCTGTTTCTTTAGAGACATCAACTGGTTTAGTCCTTCCGACAACTCTAGAAGGCTGTTATTATCTTCATTTATGAAACCAAGGCTTAGAAAAACTATGAGATTTGCCCAAGTTAGACACTAAGTAGCTGAGCTAAAATCAGAATCCAGATCTACACGATGTCAGTCATGTCTGAGTTCTTAATGTTTGCAGCAAACTATGAGGTAGTGAAGACCAGAATCCTATAGTGCGCCACATTAACTTGAAGCCAAAATAGAGACGGCCTTGAATGCCGTGCCAAGAAGTTTTATCTCAGTATATGGCAATGGGGAGTTACTGATGGCTTTTGAGCAGAAAACTAACATTATATAATCTTTGCTGTAGGCAGATCATTGTGGCAACAATATGGAGAATGAATTGCAGGAGCAAATAGTTAGAAGCAATGGAACCAGTCAAGCAGCCATTGGAGCACCTGGCCTAGGTGAGGTTAAGCTAAAGGTAGAATATTTGAGGAAAAGACACTACCTGGCACCTATTATACATCACAGGAGGTGGTGTGGGGAAGTAGAGGTGTAGAGGTGTCAAAGATATCCCTGAGTGTCCAGCCAGAGCAATTAGGATGAAGGTGGAACCATCGAATAAAGCAAAAACACAGGAGGACAAACAAACTTAGTTTTAAGGGGCAAGGAGAGTAGAAACTTAATGGATTCTTCTTTGAACATATTGAGTTGTGATGCTCATGAAATACCTTGGCAGGTATATTCAATCGAAAGAAGAAAATTTGGGTGTGGTACTCCATACTGAGATATAGTGTGCTCTTGAAGGATGCTCCTACATTTCAGAACTCGGCTAAACACATGGAACCAATGATAGAGCTGAGAAATTGACAGAGAGGTACAAGACATAGAGGTCAGGAGAGGAAAGTGTTCTCATTAGCGGAGGGAGCTAGAAGAGCCAACAGAAAATGAAAGTGTCATAAAACAATGGAAATACTTCCCCAGGGAAGATTTTGTTGGAGGCCTTTTAAAGAAGGTAGGAGTTGGCATCTTTTTGGATTTATTTAAGTCATGATTTGCATAGAGGCAGAGAGATGGAAAAAAATGGCATTTCTAGATTCCATCTGGCCCATTCACAGACTGCAAGTTCTATGATAAGTAAAGAGAGAAACATTAGAGTTTCCAGGCACAGGAAGGAGAGGAGTGAGCAGTTGTCTAAGAATCCTATTTTTTTTAATTGTGAAACAGGAATAATAAATGTGTGTAGGGCGGGTGGAGAGAGAGAGAAAGAGAGAAAGAAAGCAGGTGCATTTTGAGGATGGGGGAAAGCATTATTAAATGAAAGCTTTAAAAATTGGCCTTGAATTGCTCACAGATTTATCTGCCAATGCTACAACATTGTGTGAACCCTAGAAACAGAGAAATTTCAGCCACGACAATTTTTAAAATAGCCTCAATATAAATGTGGCAGTATCTATAAAGAGCTACGGATCTTTGGGAGGTGTGGAGAAATACAGAGTGGTGGATAATAAACTAGGCAAGCAGGTGAATCATTTTAAATACCTGGAAAATCTCATTAGCCCAGGAGGGGAACGAATCCTGAAGCTAAGCGATTGAAATTTATTATAATAAAGAACATTAAAGAAGATTTACAACATAGTCACAAAGCCGATTATTAAATTTGGCAGGGAAACTTGGATGTGGAAGGGAGAAGATAAAAAAGACGATATGGTAGAAGCTGTTGAAATGAAATCTCCCCTTTCACTTGAGGCTTGGATAGGATTTTAAGAATGAAAATATGTTTTGGTTAATATTGGTAATCAGTGGCCAGAATTTGCTTAAACAAAAAAAAAAAAAAAAAAAAGAAAAGATAAACTAGAAAACATGTTGAGAGAATTACTAAAACCTAAAACTGCAATTAAATACTTAGTAGAAGAAAAACAGCTTGAAAATATTGCATGGAGAGGAA
This sequence comes from Alouatta palliata, assembly GCA_004027835.1. Taxonomy (NCBI): domain Eukaryota; kingdom Metazoa; phylum Chordata; class Mammalia; order Primates; family Atelidae; genus Alouatta; species Alouatta palliata. The sequence continues at coordinate 3,151 of PVKV010036097.1, forward strand.
CTTTGGAATGCCAGTTAGTCCAAATCAAACAAGCCATCACTTTGATGATCATCTTTCATCAAAGATAAAAGTCTGCCCATCAAACTATGAGTCCCCACTCCCTAATGCAAAGGGCCAGCACTATTCCTCTTGATGCCTGGCTCAATCATATGCACCCCATAAATATATGCTCCTATTATATAACCATAATAATTAAAAATTAATTTTTTTAAAAGAGAAGTCATCCAAATTGCCAATGGCAGAAATTTGAATACTCCTAGAGTAAAACAGAAATGCCTCAACTTATGAACGAGGAAGTTCCAGGGCTAACAGTGTATCTAAACTCAACTGCAGACAGTGGCTCAAATGATTTCTTAAGAATCTGTTCTCTTTGTCTTTGAGATGAGCGCTGCTTTCCCCATGTGATCTCTTTCTCACCCAAGCTCTCTCCTCCTGGTCTCAAAGTAGATGCTGCAGCTCCAGAGCTTACCTCCTCTCAGTTTCCCAACCAGTGAGATAAAAGCACTGCATGCCCCACAATAGTCAAGTATAGATTCTGGGTATGATGCTCACTGGCCAGAGTTAGGCCATGCGCTAGTTCCAAGTCAATCACTGCGGTCAGGGTAATGGGATATTATAATTGGCTTAAGCCAATCTGGACCCACTCTAATATGGAGGGAACTGGTTAACATTTAATCACATGAGTTAAAAGTGGGCGAGGAATGGTTTCCCTAAGAAAATGTAAAGAATAGTTTTTATATATATATATAAGGGAGCAATGATTGCAAAAATAATAAATGTTCATACAGTAACAACCTTCAGTTTTGAAAGTCCTATTTTTATCTCATTTAAGCTTATTGTGCTAAGGTTTCAATCCATTTCATTTTGTTTTAATCAGTAGAGATGTCAGGTGTATATTATTAGGCAAAAAAATCCCTGAAAGTTGGAAAAAGTCTTTTGACACTTTATTTGTGGTCTGCCTGTTACTTACTGGAGTAATTCTAGTTATTGTAGATGAGCTGTTCTTGTTCTCTTTCAAATAACTTAAAGAATATGATGACAGAATATGTATTTAGGAAGATAAAATTATCTGCCCATACAGTCATCTGACTATTAGATTGCATAATGTATAAAAAGCCATTGTTTTTTTTTTTTTTTTTAGTTCCATTCGTCATCATCTAAGCCTCTCTCTACTTCAAGGTGTCTGCTGTTTACTTGCTTCAGCCTGAGGAGAGAAAGTCTAAACATATGAATTACAATCTATTAGACTTTGGTGCAATTAACGCTGTTGAGAACATATAATTACTTGGAAAATAACCAAGGAAAAATAGTTGAGAGCACTGCAGAGATTCTGTGCAGTACACAGCAAAACATGGCACATTTTTAAAAGTCCATAGAATGTGATTATTATACAGAAGAAGTCAAGCAGAGCTTGATCTGTTGCTCTTGTGTGTGGGTATCTGAGCACATGAACACATTACATTCTTTTGCATAATCTGGGAAGAAAAGTTATATTCTCCTCTTACGTTATATTTTCCCAGTATGTAATTACAAATGCCAATCCAGATGCAGCGAAGACTTCCCTTGAATATATTAAGGTGAAACCACACATCTCTAGGGGAAGAGAAAGCAAGAGAAGCAGATTGCATTGTGCCATCCATCAGACTGGGGCAGTTATCTGCATAGAGAGTGCGGAAGAAGGAAATATATGCATGTGCAAAGATCCCTAAGCATGAAGATAAATATCAGGGGTGGCATTTTGTTCTCTCTGCTCAGCCCCACCCTCTTTCATTCCACACTCCCCCTTCCTTGCCTGAGAAAACCTCCACACAGAATGGCAAAGACTGAGGAGTCATTAGAAAAATATGCTTCTTCCTAGAAAGCAAGATCTAATTTCTCAGAAGCTTATTTAAAATATGAGAGAATTCAAAGAAAAACAAAAAACACTCTTTCTGATTTCCTCACATTTTGTTGTCAGAGTTTTCAAATACAAAATGAATTACATTTCTGTTTCCCACAAATGAAAATCTTCCAAGAGAATGCATTTAAGAAACTCAGCAAATGATGTAATACCAAACAACATGTTGCCTTAGAAGTATATAAACCAGCTTGTTGTCAGTTTCTATAAGCAAGAGAGAGGCATTCAGGAGCACAATAACCCATCAGTATCTTCCATAGGGATTGCAGGTAGCTCTGAAGCACATTCATTCATTTGCTGAATGAACATTGGTTGATGCTTATTGTATGCCTGACATGTTTTATTAGGTTGATTTCAAAGTAATGGCAAAAAGTGAAATTACTGTTGTACCAATCTAATATTTGCATCTCTATGTTGTTTCATTCAATCCTCTTCTTATCCTTATGTAATGATCAGGAAACTGGGAGCTCAGGGAGGTTAAACAACTTGTCTAATTTCAGAAACAAAGCAGTAGAGACCGTTTTGGACCAGTGAGTGTCTAATTTCAAAGCTCATACTCACTCTAGTATGCCATGTTGCTCTTTGTGGGAAGCACACAAGAAAAGTTTCCCTTCCCACTGTGGTGCTAGAGCTCCATGAGGATGATGCTAGAGAGTGCAGAAGAAAGAAATATATGCATGTGGAAAGATCCCTAAGCATCAAGACAAATATCAGAGGTGGCATTTTGTTCTCTCCCCTCAGTCCCATATCCTTGTATCCCATACTTCCCCTTTCTTGCTTGGGAAAACCTCTACATAAAATAGCAAAGACTGAGAAGTCATTAGAAAAATATGTCTCTTCATAGAAACCAAGATGATGCTACCTGGACCTCAGGGCCCTCGGATGACAGAGACTCAGCTGAGGCAAAGGGTCAATTCCAGGACCTCCAGCCCCCCTGCATTAGCACTGTCCACATCAGGACCACACCAACAAGAGAGGGGTCTTCCTGCAGGAAGCAATACCATAATACAGAAAAGGATGGGTCTCAAGGAGGCACCACAGCTTCTCCTGGGCTCACCCTCAGAAATGAAAACTGAAGCTCAAGGTTGATGAGACATTCACCTAAGAAAGGACATCTGGACCACAGACAGCTCAATAGCTTTGAGAATGCTTAGAGACCTATGGAATTTGCCCCTTCTTTTTGCATCTTATTTATATTAAATCTATGTGATATTTCATTTCAGTGATTAGAAATAAATACCCTGAAGCCAGAGAGGTGAAGGGAGGAGACACAGGGATACGTTTGCCTCAGCAACCATGGGAAATGGGGCCATGAAAATGGCATTCATCTCCACAGCTTGTCCAAGGTAGAGTGTGGTGGTTTAAAAATACAGTCACACAACCAGGCGTGGTGGCTCACACCTGTATTCCCAGCACTTTGGGAGGCTGAGGCGGGCACATCACCTGAGTTCAGGAGTTCGAGACCAGCCTGACCAACATGGCAAAACCAGTCTCTACTAAAAATACAAAAATTAGCTGGGCATGGTGGAATGTGCCTGGAATTCCAGCACTTTGGGAGGCCGAGGCAGGCATATCATGAGGTCAAGAGATCAAGACCATCCTGGCCTATGTGGCAAAACCCCGTCTCTACTAAAAATACAAAAACCAACTCGGCATGGTGGCATGCACCTGTAGTCCCAGCTACTCAGGAGGCTGAGTCAGGAGAATCGCTTGAACCCGAGAGGCAGAGGTTGCAGTGAGCCAAGATCGTGCCTCTGCACTCCAGCCTGGGTGACAGAGCAAGACTCCATCTCAAAAAAATATATATAGTCACCCCTTGCTTAACGATGGGAATACATTTGGAGAAAGGTGTGGTTAGGTGATTTTGCTGTTGTGTGAACATCTCAGAATGTGCTTATAAACCTTGAGGACATAGCCCATTACACACTGAGACTCTATGGGATAGCCTATTGCTCGTTGGCTACAAACCTGCACAGCATGTTTCTGTACTAAATACTCAACTGGAACATAATTAAGGATCCATGTAGCCAAACATAGAAAAGATACAGTAAAAATACCATATAAAAGGTTTTTTAAACACCTGTCTACGGCACTTACCATGAATGGAGCTTACAGGACTGGATGTTGCTTTGGGTGAGTCACTGAGTGAGTGGTGAGTGAATGTGAAGGCCTGGGACATTACTGTGCACTACTGTAGACTTAGTAAGCTCTGTACATTTATGCCAAACCAGATGCAACAAAGACTTGAACATGGGTTAATGCTTATTGTATGTGCAAAGATCCCTAAGTATAAAGATAAATATCAGGGGTGGCATTTTGTTCTCTCTGCTCAGCCCCACCCTCTTTCATTTCACACTCTCCCTTCCTTGCCTGAGAAATCCTCCACACAGAATAGCAAAAACAGAGGAGTCATTAGAAAAATATGCTTCTATTTTTTTATTACGATAAACAAATTTCAATTTAAAATTTACATTTAAAATTCACATTAAATTTATTTTAAAAATTCTTTCCTCAATAACCAATTAACCTTAACGTACTGTAACTTTTTCATTTTATAAATTTAAAAAATTTTTAACTTCTGACTTTTTTTCTCATAACGTTTAGCCTAAAAGACAGATTGTACAGCCGTACAAAAATATTCTCTTTTTTATATCCTTATTCTGTAAGCTGTTTTTTCTCTTTTTAAAAGGTTTTATTTATTTTTTACATCGTAAATGTTTTTGCTAAAAACTAAGACTTAAACACATGCATTAGCCTAGACCTACACAGAGTCAGGATCACTGATATTACTGTCTTTCACCTCCACATCTTATCTCACGGGAAGGTCAAGGCAATCACATGCATGGAGCTGTCATCTCCTAAGATAACAATGTCTTCTTCTGGAAAACTCTTACAGACCTGCTTGATGCTGTTTTACAGTTAACTTTTTCTTAAAAATAAATAGAAGGAATAACACTAAAATAATGATAAAAATATAATACAGTAAACACACAAACTAGTAGCATAGTCATTTGCTATTATTGTCAAGTATTATGCGCTGTGCATAGCTGCATACCCTAGACATCTGTACAACTCGCAGCACAATAAGTTTGTTTCCACCAGCATCACCACAAACACGTAAGTAATGTCTTGCACTATGATGTTATGATGGCTTCAATGCCATTAGGCAACAGTTCCATTATTACCTAATGGGACCACCATCATATATGTGGTCTATCATTGATAAAATGTCATTATGTGGAGCATGACTGTATATCCAAAAATTCATACTTCCTCCTTCAAGAGATAGAGCCTAATCGCCCTCCCAGGACTGGACTTCGTGATTTACTTCTACAGAATAGAATGAAGGAGAAGTCACAAATGATGACTTCAAATACAAGATTATAAAAAGGTGTGTGGCTTGCTCTCTCTTTTTTATCTCAGCTCACTGCAACCTCTGTCTCTCAGGTTCAAGGTATTCTCCTGCCTCAGCCTCCAGAGTAGCTGGGATCACAAGTGCCCACCACTACACTTGGCTAATTTTTGTATTTTTCATAGAGTTGGGGTTTTACTCTGTTGGCCAGGCTGGTACACTCCTGACCTCAGGCGATCCATCCACCTCGGCCTCATGGCTTGGATTACAGGCATGAGCCACGGCATCCGGCCTTGGTGGCTTGCTCTCTTGAATCACTTACTCTGGGGGAAGCCAGTGCTGTGGGTTTTAAGCATTTTATGGAGAGGCCCATGTGGCAGGGTGCTGAGTTCTGACAACAGCCACATCAGTGAGCTTAGAAGTAAGTCCTCAGTCCCATCGGGTTCTGCACCTCCACTGCCGCCCCCTGAGAGACTGAGCCAGGACCGCAGACGTGAGCCACTCCTGGATTTCTAATCTTTGGTACTTTGTAAACTGGTAAGTGTTTGCTGTTTGAAGGTCCTAGGTTTTGAGGTAGTTTTCTACACAGTATTAGATAAATGATACAGAGAGATACATTAATGTTCAGAGAAAAGAAGGGCAGCAGAGAAAAGAGCTGGATGATTCTTGAGGCTTTGGTGACTCTTGAAGTATTGCTTCTAGGCCCAGTCTGGAAGGAAAATAGCACAATCTGGATTCCACATGTGGAAAAAGTCTGAAGTCCCCAAAGGGGTGACAAAAGGAAGCTTTCTTTTTTCCCTTGTGCATTTATTATGTATAAACTAAACTGGGTTAAACATCTTCCACTTATCCAATGTAGAATAATAGGAAAGGTATTAAAATATGAGCTAAAGAAATACCTATGTAAAGGAGAGTGACCACACATAATTAGCTGTTGGAAAATTAAGTTAAACACTCACAATACATGCTGCAAATGCATATTGATGGTCTATTTTCTGGAAGATGTTGACTGGATGTGGGAGATCAGAGGTGGCTCTTGTCATCAAGGAGCATGACGTCTTGTTGGAGAGCAGAGAGGCACAAACATTTGGCATCTATTCAACAGATGATTCTCCACCAGTTCTTATGGGGCAGGTCCTGAATTTGCTTCTGAAAAGATGACATGAAATAAGGTAGTGTCATCCATCAGGATCTTTAAGTTCATACAGACACAGACAAGATAAGAAGATGCCATGATATTATGTGTGATAAAGGATAAGACCTGGATATTCATAGAAGCACCTCTGGGAAGCACGTAGCAAAGATGGTTAGTGATCTCCAAATGTTCTATGAGACCCACTAAGCTTCCAAGCCTCCCTGGCCTTGAAGTTGGGGCCTTGGAGCTAGTTGGGGCTGTGGTCTAGAAGAAGAAGAGTAGGATCATAGGTTCTAGCTGGTGCAACTTCAACGTGGCAGAGCTCCCTCAACCTGTAGGTGACTGTGCGAGTGAAGTAGAGCCTCCCCATCCTCCTTGAAATTGACTTGTTGGACATAAGTGAGAGAAATGCTGTTTTGATGGTAAAGCCACCAAGGCTCTGAGCTCTGATCTGTATCTGCAGCACAGAGCAACCCATCTTGACTGACACAAGGTACATGATCTAGCTATGGAGAGGAAGAAAGGCTTTGCAGTGTGAAGCCTGATATACTATGCTAACTGTCTGGATTCAAGTGTGTGTTGAGAAGACAGAGGTAGAGGAAAAAGTGATTCAGGTATAAGGAACAACATGCACAAAGGTCCAAAAGTGATGATAGTACAATGTGTTCCAGGAAATGAAAATTGCTCAATATGGCTAGAGCAGAGCTTATAAGTAGGGAGACAGCAATAAATGAGGCTGGCACTGTGCAGGTTCTAGTAAGAAGCTTGTTCCCCATCCCAAGGGCAGAGGGATCTCTTGGGAGACTTTGAAAAGGGGACTAATGTGGTCTGATACATGCTCCTAGAGAACTAGCAATATCAGACAAAGTTCGAGTTGTGAAATAAGAGATGTGAACACTAAGTAGTTTAAAGAAGGGAAATGTCCCTGGGAGTTGTGGTCACCGCAACAAAAATGATGGAAGAAGAAAGATATTGGAACTTGAAGAACAAGTGAAAGAGCAAAAGGTGAGGAAAATGGTCAAAAAATGTGAAGGGGACATGTTGCAAAGACCACTTTACCAGCTTTGAGTATTCACATACGGGAGTGTTTAAAAGATGAGAAAGAGCATTTGAGTCCTTGAATGTCAGAACAGTCATTTATTATCACTGTAGTAATACTGTGTAATCAACAACTTCCTAATCCCAGAGGTTTACAACAAGGAATTCATTTTTGTTTTCACTCATGAGTGTTTGGGTCAGCGCCAGCAGCTCTGTCTCAGACTGTGGCTTGGGCTTAGCCTCACTCACAGGTCTTCACTTCACAGCCAAGCTAATAGGATAAGGACTGCCAGGGACACACCTTTCTTATGGTAGGTCGCAGAAAGGAAAGTCTTGTAAGCAGACAGACTTCTGTTTGCATCATGCCCACCCTCCTTCCCTCAGGCCCCACAAGCCACGTGATTAAGTTCAGCATCGTTGCAATGGACAAGTATATACTCTGCTGACATGAAGAGGTACTGCAAAGACTGGAAGGTACATTCAAATTATGGGAAGTGAAGAATAGGAAACAGAAAATTCAATCTATCACAACCACTTGGAGAATTTTAAATTTATGGTACAAACAATAAAGATCCTTGACATTTTGAGCATCAGAGTGGCAGGCATTGGAAATATTTTAGCAGGGCAAAGATAAGAAGTTGGAAGAGTTGGGAAGCAAATGCAACCTTCAGATGTATGGTAATAGTAGCTTTACTAAAATGTAACAACAATGATCAAGAACAAATTTCTGGGGAAATTGTCTGATGGGCAAATTAGGAGGACTTCAATGGCTGATTGGAAATGATGATAACAGGCAGAAGGATGCCAGGATAATTCTGGTATCTCCGGTTTGGTGGAGCAGAAGCTCTAGATTGATCTAGGCATCGATCACTTAAAGGACAGGAGCTAATTTGAAAGATGGGAAAAGAACAGAGTGTTGTGTGTAATATGGGGTCTTTCTGGTACATTTGATGTAAAGATGGCAGAAACGCCTGGCAGAAGTTAGAAAGGTCTAATTAACATCTAGGAGAAAGGCCAGATCTGAGTGTACAGAATTGAGAGTCATCCACAGGAAAGAGTAGCTCAGATTTCCAAGGAAATGAGCATCAAATGAAAAGTCCTAATTTTACAGAAAGGGGATATGGAGGAGTGGAAATGAACAAAGATGGTGAGATGAGAATAGTGATGCTACTGCATTAAGGAAAAAAAAATCTTTGGAGATAATAAACCATAGGAAACAAACTTCCCAATGTGATTGTCTTAGATATGGCTTTGTCCACATTAAAATTGCTTTGAAATTTTAAAAACAAATTGCATGTCTGTTGCTTTGTGGGACTTAATCCATATAACGAGAACATGTAAAGATGGGAATTTACAGAAGTTAAAAAGCTGGAAGAGAAATGCAGCAGCTGGGATGTTAACGAAAGCATAATCTGTTATGTGTGGAAATAAGCAACATACATTTGCTGTGATGGGGCAAGCCTTATGAAAATTCAGTGCCGCACAGTGAAAAATCTGAGCAGGGAAACTTTTGCAGCCAAAAGGGAGATACATGATGAATTCTTTTAATTTTCTTTTAACTCAAATGTTTCCTTGCATATGCCAGTGTCGCAAGAGGGAAACAAAACTGGCTACGTACTGGCATTGTACACTTTTAAAAAAAATTAAGTGAAACCACTTAATGTGTTAGATAATCATCAAATCATTTATTAAAGACCGTGTTATATATGATGTCAGATCTGACATACAAAAATAGAGTCTTCTTTTATTTTTTCTGTGAGAGAATCTTGCTCTGTCGCCCAGGCTGGAGTGCAGTGGCATGATCTTGCTCACTGCAACCTCTTTCTCCTGACAGGGTTCAAGCAATTCTTTTGTCTCAACCTGCTGAGTAGCTGGGATTATAGGCACGTGCCACCACACCCAGCTAATTTTTGTAGTTTTGGTAGAGATGGGGTTTCCCCACGTTGGTCAGGCTGGTCTTGAACTTGCTGGTCATGAACTCCTGACCTCATGATCCACCTGCCTTGGCCTCCCAAAGTGCTGGGATTACAGGCATGAGCCACCATGTCCAGCCTATAATGGAATCTAAATTGAAGCATGGAAACGTTTCAATATGACAACATTCATTCATTAGATGAAAAATGCATACTAAAGTTGACAAAGGATATTTGACACCATGGTCCCTGACTCTCACACAAACTCTATAAAATAATTGGGTGGGAGATGTTCTAACTCAATTGACAGCTAAGAAAACAAAGCATAAAACAGATTAAATTTCTCGCTCAAGAACTTACAGTTAGAAGGTCAAAGTGTCTTTCAATTTTGTGTTTGTTTCCTTTCCACAATATCAAGATAATTATCCACATAAAAAGAGTCCCTCCACCTGCTTCCATTCCTCTCCTGTCCCAGCGTGGAGCCCTCCACTGGCTATACAATGCCTACAAGATAATATCCAGTGTCTTTCACAGAACATACAGGAGTCTTTGTCACCAGGCATTCATTTACCATTCTGATCCCAACCTCTAACACCACCTTCTCACCTATCTCATCACACTGTATCCCTACCATGTTTCAAGGTTCCAGACAGACAAAACGCCTGCCATGCTGATATTTGCAATCCTGCTTTGGGAATATTGTAATAACCTATGTTTTTTGAAAAAAAAATCTATTTTAATTGAAGTTTTTATTGCAATAATTATAGATTCACACAAGTTGTGGGAAATGACACAAAGATATTGTCGCATACTTTACCCAGTTTCTTCCAGTGGTAACATTTTGCGAAACTCTAGTATAACATCCCAACAAGGATATTAACATTGACTCAATCCACCGATATTATTCAGATTTCCCAAGTTTTACTTATACTGTGTGTGTGTGTGTGTGTGTGTGTGTGTGTCTGTATTAAGTTGCATACAATTTTACCACGTGTGGATTTGTGTACCTACCATACCACCACAGTAAAGACACTGAACAATTTCAACCCCACAAAGATCCTTGTGTTGTTATAACTACACCTGCCTGCTTCCCAACCCTTCATATCAACACCTCCTACCTTTGGCCCCCACTAATCTACCCTCTATTTCTAAATTATTTTCATTTCAAAAATGTTGTAGAAATCAAATAATGCAGTATATAACCTGTTGTGATTCACTTTGTAAATTCAAGCTACTTCCCTGGAAATTCATCCAGCTTGTTGCATGTATCAATACTTTTGTTTCTTTTATTGCTCAGCAGTAGTTTATAGTATGTAATATCATAATTTGTTTAACCATTCATCCATTGAAGAATAGCTAGTTTTTTTCCAGTTTGGGGCAATTATAAATAGAGTTGCTATGAATATTTGGGTACCGATTTTTGTGTAAACATAAGTTGATTCAGTGTGATAAATATCGAAGAGTGCATTCCCTGGGTTATACAGTAATTACATGTTTAGTTTTATAAGAACTGCCAAACTATTTTTCAAGGTGGCTGTACAATTTTACATTCCCATCAGCAATGTATGAGTGAGCCAGTTTCCCTGCATCCTCCTCAGAATTAGTGTTGTCACTATTTTCTATGTTAACATTTCGATAGGTGTGTACTAATACCATATATTCACTATATATACACACACTATATATAGTGTGTATGTATACTATATATATATATACACTAAAATATGCTAAATTTACTATATATACTACATAGTATACTATATACACACTATACATATTCATATATATAAGCTCAAATGTTTATATGTTAATGTATATATATAATGTATATGTCATATATATGTACATATCACAATGATCTAACAGTCTACTGCTTACAGCAAGCTACTAGTATCAATATTTACCACTTCAAATGAATTACAGAACTCTCACTTTCATTAAGTTATTTTATCTTTCTCACTTTTAAATATCATTGTCTTGAGTATCAGATAATGTTATAATTTTTATTTCAATCACCCAGGTGATTTATACTTCTGCTTAATGAGCTAAACATTAGAGTGGAGGCTAGAATCAGTGAATTGTTCACAGATCTGTTTAATCTGAACAGAAGAGAAAACAGGCTGAAAAAAAAAAAACATGAACAGAGCCTTAGGGTTCTGGGGGTCAAAAACAGATGATCTGATATTTTATCACTGAAATATCAGGAGGAGGGGAGAAAGACAGTGATGCTGAATGATTGTTCAAAGAACAGTTGAAAAGAATGGTCTATTTTGAGTACCCATATTTACGTTCTTTCCATCATTCCTTTTTCCTTCCTGTTGCCCCTAAATTCTTTTTTTTTTAATTTTAGTTTGAAAGGCCCCTTTTAGTTATAAAATTTCAGAGTCAAATTATCAGTGACAAATTTTTATTCTTTCTATTTTCCCTTATCTGAGAATGTCTCCATTTTCCTTTTATTTCTGAAGTTTAGTTTCACTGGATATGGAACTCACAATTGACAGTTCCTTTCTTTCATCACTTGTTAACATGTCTTGCATCTTCTTTCTGGCATCCATGGTTTCAGACAAGAAATCTGCTGTGAATCTCTGTTTCCCTGTAGGTCATGCATTCTATCTCTCTCTCTGGCTGCATTCAGTGTTTTTTCTTTGTATTTAGCTTTCAAACATGTAATTAAGCTGTATTTTGGTGTGTGACTTTTTTGTTGTTGTTATTGTTTATCTTGTTTAAGGCTACTCAGTTTCTTAGATATGTAGATTTATGTCGTTGCCATATTAAAAAAATTTTCAACAACTATTCCTTTGAACAATCATTCAGCATCACTCTCTTTCTCCTCTCCTTCTGAGATGTCAATGATAAAATATTAGATCTTTTGTTTTTAATGTACAGACTCCTAAGGCTCTATTCGTATTTTTTTTCCAGTCTGTTGTCTCTTTTTGTTCAGATTGGGTGGATCTGTGCTCAACTTCACTGATTCTATCCTCTACTCTACTGCCTAGCCCATTCAGAAGGTTTTGATTTTTTTAACTGCAGTTTTCAGTTCTGTAATTTTTTTTATTATTTCCTATAACTTCTATTTTTTTCTGAGAATTTCCATTTTTTTAATATATATACTTTTTATTGCATTTTAGGTTTGGGGGTACATGTGAAGAACATGCAAGATTGTTACATAGGTACACACATGGCAGTGTGATTTGCTGCCTTCCTCCCCATCACCTATATCTGGTATTTCTTCCCATGCTATCCCTCCCCAACTCCCCACCCCCCACTGTCCCTCCTCTTTTCCCCCCCAACAGACCCCCGTGTGAGATGCTCCCCTCCCTGTGTCCATGTGTTCTCATTGTTCAACACCCGCCTATGAGTGAGAATATGCAGTGTTTGATTTTCTGTTCTTGTGTCAGTTTGCTGAGAATGACGGTTTCCAGGTTTATCCATGTCCCTACAAAGGATGCGAACTCATCGTTTTTGATGGCTGCATAATATTCCATGGTGTAAATGTGCCACATTTTCG
>PVKV010036098.1:0-15998 GCA_004027835.1 Alouatta palliata
TTTTTTTTTTTTTTTTGTATTTTTAGTAGAGATGGGGTTTCACCATGTTGGCCAGGCTGGTCTCAAACTCCTGATCTCAAGGAATCCACCCGCCTTGGCTTCCCAAAGTGCCAGGATTACAGGCAGGAGCCACCGTGCCCGGCCAGAAATGCAAATTAAAATCACCCTGAGATAATATTTCTCCCCCAACAGATTGGCAAAACTCCAAAAATTTGACAACATACTCTGATGCTGAGATGTAGGGAGCCAGGCTTTCTTACACATTGCTCATGGAATGCAAGATGATGCAATCTTTGTGGAAAGCAACTTGGCAATATCTAACGAAATGGAATATGCATTTACCCTTTGATTTAGCAATCCTACTTCTAGGAATCTATCCCAAGACTCACCAGCAAAACTAATAAATGGCGTACAAATGAGACAATTAATTGCAGCACTATTTGTGTCAATAAAAGACTGGAGGTAACCCAAATGGTGTTTGGGGACTGGTTGAATGTTACATCTTATACAGTGGAGTCCTATCTAGATGTAAAAAGCAATGAGAAGACCCCCTATCTACCTCCATGGATTCCAGAAAATATTGCTAAGTGGAAAAAAGCAAGGTGCAGAATAATGCATAGTGTACCATTCTTTGGGTAAGAGAAGTGTGGAAGGCCGGGTGCGGTGGCTCATGCCTATAATACCAGTACTTTGGGAGGCTGAAATGGATGGATCACAAGGTCAGGAGTTCGAGACCAGCCTGACCAATATGGTGAAACCCCGTCTCTACTGAAAAATACAAAAATTAGCCAGGTGTAGTGGCACGTGCCTGTAGTCCCAGCTACTCTGGAGGCTTAGGCAGGAGAATCGCTTAAACTGGGAGGTGGAGGTTGCAGTGAGCTGAGATTGTGTCACTGCACTCCAGCCTAGGACACAGAGTGAGATTCCATCTCAAATAAATAAATAAATAAATAAATAAATAAATAAATAAATAAATAAAGTGTGGAAATATGAATACATAAATGTATTTTAAAAATATTTTCATATACAATGAAAGCAGAAATGGTTGCCTATACAGCAGTCTCTCCCAATCTTTTCACTCCAGAGGAACCCCTGTTTCTTTTTTTGTTTTTTGGAGGCAGGGACTCACTCTACCACCCTGGCTGGAGTTCAGTGGCATTGCAGTTCAGCTCACTGCAGCCTTGAGCTACTGGACTCCAGCAATCCTCCCACCTCAGCCTCCTGAGTAGGCGGGACTGCAGGCATGCCCCACTATGCCCAGCTATTTTTTGTAGAGATGAGGTCTCACTAAACTCCATAGGCTGGTCTCAAACACTTGGGATCAAGTGAGCCTCCCACTTCAGCCTCCCGAAGTGCTGGAATTACCAGCGTGAGCCACTGTACTGCTTAGAACAACTCTTAAAATGGTTTTTAGGTCTCGGAGAACACTGCATAAAAATTGTACCTCTAGCTCATGGTACATTAGCATGATTAGTAAGATGTAGAAATAATCATTCAATAATAAATCAGTAATGCCGTTATTTATTTTTATTTCTTTTTTTGGAGACAGAGTCTTGCTCCATCATCCGGGCTGGAGTGCAATGTCATGATCTCAACTCACTGCAACCTCTGCCTCTGGGGTTCAAGCAATCCTCCTGCCTCAGCCTCCCCGGTAGCTGGGACTGTAGGAGCACACCTCCACATCCGGCTGATTTTTGTATTTTTAGTAGAAACAGGGTTTCACCATCTTGGCCAGGGTAGTCTCGAACTCCTGACCTAGTGATCCACCCGCCTTGGCCTGCCAGAGTACTGGGATTACAGGTGTGAGCCACTATGCCCAGTCAGTAATGCCATTTTGAGTAGAGATATTTTCCCCCCTGTGGGTTGTGCATTTTGCTGAACTTATTAGCACATTCTTTTTGTGTGGTCCCTTCAATCCACAAAAGATGTCAACTCCCATGCAAGTCGATAGTATAGGCAAAGAAACCTTCAGCTTCACATTTTAAAAATGTCTTCCTTATTTTACTTTATCCAAAAAAATCCAAAGCCTTATAAAACTTTCTACTACACAAGATGTTGATGAAGTGTGATATTTAGTGCATGTTTCATCCCCACTAAAAACTAAAAATGACTTTTTAATCAAACTTCCTTGAAAAATATTAAGCTTAATCTTTGTTGAAATTAATTTCTTTCCTTTTCATAAACATTTTAAACAGCTTTATCAGGATATAATTCACATACTGTACAATCCACTGCTTGAAAGTGTAAAATTCAATAGTTTTTAGTATATTCACAGAAATGTCCAATCATCACCAGAGTCAATTTTAGAACATTTTCATCACCTCACAAATGAACCCCCACATCCTTCAGCTGTGACCTCCCTCTCTTCCCCATGCATGCCAGCCTGGGAAAACCACTAATCTCTTCAACGGAATCATATAAAATGATTATAATATCATTATAAAAATATCATAATGTTTTCAGGTTCATTCATGTTACAGCCTGTGTCATTACTTCATTCTCTTTTTTTTATTTGTTTGAAAAATTTTATATTTGAGAATGGTGTACACAGACTTGGAACCAGATATTTACTAGATAGACTTTGCAGAGTATATTTAATATAAAAACATAGACAGAGAACATTTTGAAGGTGGAACCAAAAAAGAAAGAGAGAGCAGAGAGAGAGAGAGAGAGAGAGAGCACTTAATTCCTTCTTATGGCCAAACAATAGCTTGTTGTTTGGATATATCATACTATGTTTTGTTTATAGATTTGCCAGTTGACAGACATTTGAGTTGCTTTTACTTTTCGGCTATTATTAATACTGAAGCTATAAACATTTGTGTAAAAGTTTTTACGTGGACATATGTTTTAAATTCTTCTGGGGGTACACCTAGGATTAGATTTGCTGAGTCACATGTTAACTATATTATTAATCATTTGAGGAAGTGCTAAAGTGTTTTCCAAAGCAGCTGCACTATTTTGCATTACCACCAGCAGTATATGAGGGTTCTGATTTCTCCATATCCTCAATAACACTTATTACTATCTTTTTCATTTTAACCATACTAGTGGCTGTGAAGTGGTATCTCACTGTGGTTTTGATTTGCATTTCCCTGATGGCTAATAATGCCGAGTATCTTTTAATGCACTCTTTAGCCATTTCTATTTCTTCCTTGAAGAAATGTCTGTTTAGAACTTTGCCCATTATTATTATTATTATTTTTAAATACGGGGATTCACCATATTGGTAAGGCCAGTCTCGAACTTCTGACCTCAGATGATCCGCCCACCTCAGCCTCCCAAAGTGCTGGGATTACAGGCATGAGCCACCGTGCCCGGCTAATTTT
The DNA here is from genome assembly GCA_004027835.1 of Alouatta palliata. Classification (NCBI taxonomy): domain Eukaryota; kingdom Metazoa; phylum Chordata; class Mammalia; order Primates; family Atelidae; genus Alouatta; species Alouatta palliata. The sequence goes on from PVKV010036098.1 coordinate 3,330, forward strand.
TTTTTTTTTTTCATAGATGAGGTCTTGCTCTGTCACCCAGGTTGGAGTGCAGCTCACGCAACCTCAAACTCCTGGCCTCAAGCGGTCCTCCTGCCTCAGCCTCCTGAATAGCTAGGACTACAGACATGTTCCACCATGCCCGGCTAATTTTTAAATTTTTTATAGAGATGGAGTCTTGCTATTTTCCCCCAGGCTGGTCTCAAGCTCCTGAGCTCCCGTCTTGGCCTCCCAAAACGCTAACTTTATAGGCGTGAGCTACCCCATCTGGCCTAAAATACTTTTTTAAATTTTGGTAAAATAAATAACATAAAATTTACCATCTTAGTCCTTTTACATTTGCAGTTCAATAGCGCTAAGTCCATTCACTTTGTTGTGCTTTTCCCAAGTTAAAATTGAATTATTTGTATTTTATTATTGAATGTGAGTTGTTGAGTTCTTTATATGTCCTTTATATGTTTAGCTATAAATCCCTTATCAGCGATATGATTTATAAATATTTTCTTCCATTCTGTGGGTTGTCTCATCACTTTCTTGATGGTGTCCTTTGAAGAACAAAGGTTTCTAATATCGATCAAGGCCAATTTATCTCTTTTTTCTTTGGTTGCTTGTGCTATTGGTATCATATCTAAATATCCATTGCCAAATATAAGGTAATCAATATTTTTCTTCCAAGACTTTCAGGTTTTCTTCCAAGACTTTTATGATTTTAGCTCTTACACTTAGGTCTTAGATTCATTTTGAGTTAATTTTTGTATATGGTAAGGGGCCGACTTCATTCTTTTGCGAAATGACTACCAGATGTCTCAGCATCATTTGTTGAAAAGACAATTGTTTTCCCCATTGAATGATCTTGACACCTTCATTAAAAATTAATTGACTGTAGACACATAGTTTTATTTTTGGACTCTCAATTCTATTCCATTGATTAATATATCTGTCTTTAAGCTAGTACCACATTATCTTGATTACTGCTGCTTTGTATTAAGTTTTGAAATTAGGAAATATGAGTCCTTTAACTTGTTTTTCCTTTTCAAGAGTATTTTGGCGATTCGGGGTTCCTTTCAATTCCAAATAAACTTTAGAATCAGCCTGTCAATTTCTTCAAAGAAGTCAGCTGGGATTTTGATAGGAATTGCATGGAATTTGTAAATCAATTTGGAGGTTATTGCCATCTTAACAATATTAAGTATTTGCAAAAAAGCCTTATGGTAAGAATAAATAAATAGACTGGACACGGTGGCTCATGCTTGTAATCCCAGCACTTTGGGAGACCAAGGTGCATGAATCATTTGAGGTCAGGAGCTCAAGACCAGCCTGGGCAAAATGGTGAAACCTCCACCTCCTGAGTTCTAGGGATTCTCCTGCCTCAGCCTTCCGAGTAACTGGAATTACAGGTGTGCACCACCACACCCAGCTCATTTTTTTGCATTTTTGGTAGAGACGGGGTTTTGCCATGTTAGCCAGTATGGTCTTGAAGTCCTTACCTTGAGATCCGCCTGCCTTGGCCTCCCAAAGTGTTAGGATTACAGGCATAAGCCACCGCACCTGGCCAAGAGACTCCACCTTTTTTAAAAAAATTTTTAATTAGCTGGGCATAGTAGGATGCTTGTAGTCCTAGCTATTTGGGAGACTGAAATGGGAGGATTGCTTGAGTCCAGGAGTTCAAGATTGCTGTGAGCTATGATCATGCCACTGCACTCCAGCTTGGGTGAGAGAGAGAGACCTTGTCTCTCAAAAAAAAAAAAAAGAAAGAGAGAGAGAGAAGGAAGGGAGGGAAAGAAGGAATGAAGGAAGGAAGGAAGGAAGGAAGGAAGGAAGGAAGGAAGGACTATGCCAACAAATTGGATAACTTAGATGAACAAATTCCTAGATAGGCAAAAACTACCTCGAAAGAACTAGAAACCCTGAATATATTTATAACAAGTAAAGAAATTGAGTCACTAATCTAAAAACTTTCAACAAAGAAAAGTTACCAGATGGTTTCATTGACGAATCCTACCAAATGTTTAAAGAAGAATTAATACCAACTCTTCTCAAAATGTATGCAGGTTTCTCTTTGGAATGTCTTGCATATTTAGAGAGGCCACTGTACAAAGTCTCCTGTTTTTTATACAGGACGTATTCTTTGTTTCAGTCAACTCTCAGAGGAGAGGCAACCAGGACAACGCCACCTCCCCGGACAAAGAGCATTGGAATATTCTGTTTCATTGACTTACATATCTCTTCATATGTTCCTTCATCAAACTACCAACACTGTAGAGGAGCCCCTGGATCTTATCAGGCTCAGCCCAGATGAGTGAATTTTTTTTTTTGGACAGAGTTTTGCCTTGTTGCCCAGGCTGGAGTGCAATGGCATGATCTCAACTCACCACTACCTCTGCCTCGTGGGTTCAAGCGATTCTCCTGCCTCTACGGTGTTGGTAGTTTGTTGCTGGTCTATGCTGTCTGCCCACACGGCGAGGAACTGAAGCCTCATGCCAATAGTTAAGGAAAGGAGTCATCTTGGAGGTAGTCTCCCCCACCAGACCCTGTCAAGCCTTCAGGTGACTGAATCCCCAGACGACATCCTGATTGCAACCTCGTGAGAGCCTGACCTAGAATCACCCACCTAAACTCCTGCCAAATCCCTGATCCACAGAAACCATAATATGAAATGGTAATTGTTGGTTGTAAATTTTGCAGTGATTTGTTATGCAGCAACGAATAACTAATACAGATTGGGGCTTCCACCATCAGCTTATCAACCTCCTCCACACAATACAGAGTTCAGCCTCTATTAGCAGCCTCCCCATCTTGTGTCGAAACTGAGAATGACCTCAGCCAAGTGAATTCAGTGCTACTGTGCACTATCAATAATGTTCCATTGACCAAAGCAAGGTTCATGACCAAGTCCAGATTCAGAGGTAGGAGAAATAAACTGTACGTCTTGGTGGGAGAGGCTGCAAAGTCATATTGCAAAGAAGCCTGTATACAGGAATGAGAGGGATTTGTGACCATTTAAAAAAGTCTACCACTAGCAGGAATATCTTGTTGCACAGAAACTGTCAAAGACTAATGAAGTCATTTGAAAAGGCCATAGGAGACAACTTGAGGGGGCTTCCACCGGCCTAACATGCAAAAATTAGGATTTGTTTTTAAATACGAAAGTGAAGTCCAGGCACAGTGGCTCGTGCCTATAATCCCACAGCTTTGGGAGGCTAAGGCAAGGGAGGATCACTTGAGGCCAGGAGTTCAAGACCGGACTGGGCAACATAGTGACACCCTGTCTCTAAAAATAAATAAATAATTAACTGGGCATGATGACATGTGCCTGTAGTCCCAGCTACTTGGGAGGCTGAGGTGGGAGGATTGCTTGAGCCAGGGAGATTGAGGCAGCAGTAAGCTGTTATTATGCCACTGCGCTCTGGCCTGGGTGGCAGAGTGAGACCCTGTCCCAATAAAATAAAACAAAATACTGAAGAAACAACAAAATTGGGGTGTGGAGAGATAAAACGTGTTTGGCAGAATGTTGAGAATAGCCAAATTTTAGTGATGGACAGAGGAATATTAATGTTTTTAGTTTCTTTACTTTTGGTATATTTGACATTTTTCTTAATGAGAATTTTCAAAAAGTAATATGTATTTAAGATAAAAAATTTAGAAAACACAGAAATGTAAAAACTGGAAAATAACTGGTTAATCCCACCGCTCAGAGATAAGTGTTGGTAACATTGGACCGACTTCTAGGCTGTTTCTATTCATATTTGCAAACCCTGGCCTACCAGCCTTACTCAGAGTATCGCTAACCATTGTTGTCTTAGTCTGTTTTGTGCTGCTGTAACAGAATACCACACACTGGCTAATTTGTAGCAAACAGAAATTTATTTGGTTCATGGTTCTGGAGGCTGGGAAGTCCAAGACTGAGGGACGCATCTGGCAAGGATCTTCTTGCTGCATCATAACGTGACTGAAGGCGTCGCATGGTGAGAGAAGGCAAGAGATTGAATTCGCAGTCTCTTTAAAATTGGCATTAATCTATTCATAAGGGTGGAGCCCTCACGATCTAAACTTCTCCCATTGGGCCCCATCTCCCACCACTGCTGCACTGGGAATTACATTTCCAACACATACTTTTTGGGGGCCACATTCAAGCCATAGCAATTGTTAAGTAAACACAGCCTTCTACTACACACCAGGGAGCTGTGCCTCCAGATTACTGGTAGGAGAAGCAACTTGCTTGCACATTGGTACCTGCAATTTGGATCCTATGGCCTTGGCACTGTGCCTTTGGGGCCCATGTCTGAAACAATTGTGTGTGTGTGTGTGTGTGTGTGTTTTGTGGTTTTTTGTTTTGTTTTGTTTTGTTTTTGCCCTGACTCAGGGATCTTAACACTTGGGGAGGCAGATCCCTTCTGGCCCTTGTAAAGATCTCTCCTGGAACCTGTTTAGCTGCCTGTCTCTGGGCAGGCCCCCACACCTACAGAGGGAATTGTGAGTATGCCACAAACCTATATTTGAATGCAACCTATCCTAAACATACCCACACATTTGGAGAGACCCTGTTTCCCTTTCCTTTTCATGTTATTACATAATAAGAAGACTGAAATGTTGTTTAATTTATGGGTTTATTTTGCAAATGTCACCAAATCAGAACCATATCCTACTTTTTTCACTTTAAATATACTAGAAATATTTTTGTGTGCTACTAAACATATTTTCTAATATGATATTTTGTGCTGGCATAATTTTCTGAAGTTGCATGTTATACGTTCAAATTATTTTCCACAGCAGTTTTCACAGCTCTAAATAACGCCACAATGATTTTTTTTTTTCAAGACGGCTTCTCACTCTGTCACCCAGGCTGGAGTGCAGTGGAGTGATTTTGACTCACCACAACCTCCACCTCCACCTCCTGGGCTCAAGTGATTCTCCCACCTCAGCCTCCTGAGTAGCTGGGACTACAGGTGTGTGCCACCATGCCCAGCTAATTTTTGTATTTTTGATAGAGATGGGGTTTCACCATATTGGCCAGGCTGGTCGCAAACTCCTGACCTCATGATCCCCTGCCTCAGCCTCCCAAAGTGCTGGGATTACAGGTGTGAGCCACCGTGCCCAGCAAACAATGAATATTTTTATAAATAAATCTTCCACTACCTCTCTGTCTTCTTAGAATAGGTTCCTCCATACGGAATTACTGAATCAAGGGATTTGAACATTCATTTAAAACTCTTCATATGCATTGTGTTTTATGTTAAAATGTTGCCAATGTGATATGTGAAAAATATTTTCCTTTTTTTGAGACAAAAATGACATTTCCCCTTTTTTTATGATTGTATCACTGTCACCCAGGTTAGGGTTCAGTGGTACAATCATAGCTCACTGCAGCCTTGATCTCCTGGGCTCAAGTAATTTTTCTGCCTCAGCTTCCCAAGTAGCTGGGACTACAGGCATGCACCATCATACCTGGCTAATTTTTTATTTTTTGTAGAGACGAGGGTCTCACTATGTTGCCTAGGTTGGTGTCTAGTTCCTGGGCTCAAGCAAGTCTGCTTCCTCAGCCTCCCAAAGTGCTGGGATTACAGGCATGGGCCTCTGCGTCTGGCTGATTTGCTCTCCTTTCATCACTAGCGAAAGAAAGAAACAAGGCCGGGTGCAGTGGCTCACGCCTGTAATCCCAGCACTTTGGGAGGCCGACGCAGGAAGATCACCTGAGGTCAGGAGTTGGAGACCAGCCTGACCAATGGAGAAACCCCGTCTCTACCAAAAATACAGAAACTAGCCGGACGTAGCGGCGCATGCCTATAATCCCAGCTACTCAGGAGGCTGAGACAGGAGAATCGCTTGAACCTGGGAGGTGGAGATTGCAGTGAGCCGAGATCACGCCATTGCACTCCAGCCTGGGCAACAGCAACAAGAGTGAGACTTTTTCTCAAAAAAAAAAAAAAAGAAAGAAAGAAAGAAAAAGAAACAACAAAAGCATTTTAATGATTTTGGGGAGGGGTCAGGCGATATTAAGTGAAAAAGGACCCAGAACTCTCTCTTTTGAAAGACAGTTTCTATAATGTGATCTGCCTCTACTTTAGCACTTGGTAGGAGTTAGTACTGGAACATTGGAGCTGGACAGATATGGGCTTGAAGTCCAATACCTTCCAGGTGCTACCTTGGGCAGGCTCCTTGCCCTGTTTCTTCAACCTGTGGGCAAGGAGTCATAGGAGTCCCCCCCCCGACCCTGTGTCCTGTGGCAATTTCATGAAGTCAAGTCTTAGCTTTTGCCTGCCCTGGAGTAAACACTCCACAAGGTAACTGTCAGAGCCATGTCATACACAGACATTTGCAAATATTATCAAGTATAAACACAGATTATTGCTGAATGGTGGTGTACCATGTGATTTATTTTGTTGTTCCCTTTTTACTTTGTTCTGTGCTGTTGAAGTTTTTGTTTTGTTTGAGACTGAGTCTGCCTCTGTTGCCCAGCCTGCAGTGCAGCGGCATGATCTTGGCTCACTGCAACCTCCGCCTCCTGGGTTCAAGGGATTCTCCTGTCCCCACTTCCTAAGTTTCTGGGACTACAGGTGCATACCACCACATCCTACTAATTTTTGTATTTTTAGTAGAGACAGGGTTTCACCATGTTGGCCAGGATGGTCTCGATCTCCTGCCCCCATGATGCCCCCGCCTCAGCCTCCCAAAGTGCTGGGATTATAGGCATGAGCCAACCTGCCCAGCCGCTACTGAAGTTTTTTAATAATGATTATGTGTTTTTTTAATGAAACCAGAAAACTTTTTTAAACATTGTTTTTTCAAATGCAGCACCTCCTAGCTGGAAGCCCCCCACTCCGCAAGGCTTGCAAATGCTTCAGCAGTAAGCTGGCCCCCAGACAGCTGACACCCCAGCCCACCCGCAGCTGATGTCTCAGAAGGCTGCATGGATCAGTGTGTCGGGGCCCTCTGCCAGGTGCGCAGCTGTGACCTCTTACAGTCTGAGCTGCTCTTGCCACAGCGAATTGGGGGCCCTGCTGGCTGGGGAGAGGGTCTGGCTGGAGCTGAGCAGAGATGGGGGAGCTGAGAACTGCTGTGGTAGCCCCAGCCCATCCGGTACTACCATCTGTGCCTCTGGCCTGGCAATCCCCGCAGGCCTTGGAATATTTTCAGAACTGACAGAGGCCTTCCTGATCACCTAGCCTGTGGTTCAGCCTCGGCTGCATGTGAGAATCATTCAGGAAGCATCTTCAAACAAGCTGATGCCTGTGTTCCACCCCAGACCTTTTAGAGCAGGATCTCCAGAGGTGAGCCCAGGTATTGGCAGGTGATTCTAATGGACAGACAGGCTCAAAAACCACTGCATCCAAACTCTTCCTTTCATAGTCAGAGAAATTGAGTGCCTCTCATAGCACCACAAGGCACAAGATAGGACTCCAGTAGAGCCCTCAGCTGGTAAAACAGCACAAACCATCATAGTCCTCCCTTACAACCTGAGAAGACAAGTGATTTGCAGATTTTTTTCAGTCATCTCAGTTAGTTCACATAACACGGGGTGAGGAATGCAGGCGGATATTTTCTCTGCTTCATGGATCAGAAAACTGAGGTTCAGGAGGGTGATGTGAATTGCAAGTTTGAGATGGAAGCAGAATGACAATGTGACTTAATTCCCAAGACATCCAGAAGCAGGGCTCCTTCCCAGGGAGCCACAAAGGTGGAAATGCCTTTGTGGGCTGGCTGAGAGGAGCGTTCTCCAGCCCTCTTCCAGAGTCACTGCACCAGCACACGTGGGTGTGAGAAGGAGCATGCACAGTTTTTAGAAACTCCTCAAGGGACTATAATGGACACTACAATTTGAAGATCATTTCAAGTGCATCCACGGTGGGGACCTGTGGCTACACAGGAACAGCATATTTCGATTTGTAAATGAATTTTAATCATGGGAGGCTGAGCAGAAGAAAACCTCAAAAAAACTGTAATTCATATTGTCAGAGAGATAAGATACTACGTTCCCTACGCTAGAATAGGATGGTATTTAATTTTTTTTTAAGATGAAGTCTTGATCTTGTTGCCCAAGCTGGAGTGCAATGGTGTGACGTCGGCTCACTGCAACCTCCGCCTCCCGGGTTCAATTCTCCCACCTCAGCGTCCCGAGTAGCTGGGATTACAGACATGAGCCACCACACCCAGCCAATTTTTGTATTTTTAGTGGAGATGGGATTTCTCCATATTGGTCAGGTTGGTCTCAAACTCTAGACCTCAGGTGATCCACCCACCTTGGCCTCCCAAAGTGCTGGGATTACAGGCATGAGCCACCATGCTCCGCCTGGTATTTAATTTTTAAAAGAAATGGCGACACTGAAAAATAAAAGGCAATGGAGATACACTGACAAAATTCTCAGTTCCAGTGCTTATTTTTATTCTGGGGGGATTTTTTGTTTTGGTTTGGTTTTTCTGAGACAGGGTCTTGCTCTGTGGCACAGACTGGAGTGCAGTGGCATGATCATAGCTTACTGTAGCCTTGAACTGCTGGGAGAAATCAATCATCCTACCTCAGCCTCTTGAGTAGCTGAGATCTAGGTGTGCTCTACTATGTCCAGCTAATTCTTCTTTTTTAGAGACAGGGGTCTCACTATGTTGCCCAGGCTGTTCTCAAACTCCTGAGCTCCAGAGATTCTCCAACCTCAGCCTCCCAAAGTGTTGGGTTATAGGCATGAGCCACCATGCCCAGACTTATTTTTGTTTTTTGTGATGGGGTCTCCCTATGTTGCTCAGGCTGGCCTCAAACTTCTAGACTCAATCCTCCTGCCCCAGCCTTCCTAGTAGCTGGGATTACAGGTTCATGCCTCTGCACCCAGCTGACAATGTGTGTGTGTTTTTGTTTGTTTTTGAGACAGAGTTTCACTTTTGTATTTTTGGTAGAGACGGGGTTTCACCATGTTGGACAGGCTGGTCTCGAACTCCTGACCTCAGGTGATCCACCCACCTCAACCTCCCAAAGTGCTGAGATTACAGGCATGAGCCACGATGTCTGGCCAAAGCTGACAATGTTTTTTAATCAAAGAACTCATTCTATGCCTAGCCAAACTATCAATGAAATGTCTATGAAACAGAAAGACATTTTCAGACTTGCAAAATGAAAAATGAGGCAACTAATACCCGAGCAAACAAAATTATGTGCCCTTTTTCAGAAGCTACCATGCACCACAGTTAGAAACCAGACAGTTCAGACTGCAGCAAGAGGACGAGGATGGAGACCCTAGGATGGATGCTTTGAGAAAAACAGTGGAATGGACACCTTTGGTCCTAGGGATAACTGTGCTAAGAGGCCTTGGATAGAGCTGTAGAGCTGTTGGAATTTAGGGAAAGATGTGGTCAGAGATTCAGAGAGAACTAAACAAATAGAAAAGAATGAGGCAAACACAAACAGTTACGTTAGAAAGTCACAATACTCCACCTGCTTAGTTGTGGAGTGGAATTTCAGAAGCATAATAATGGAAACAGTCATTATGGATTTCAGCAAAAATTGTGGTATATTTAGGGGATAGTGGAAGTAGGGGGAAGGTGGATTTAAGAGAGCTAAAGTCGGCTGGGCGCAGTGGCTCATGCCTGTAATCCCAGCACTTTGGGAGGCTGAGGTGGGCAGATCATGAGGTCAAGAGATTGAGACCATTCTGGCCAACATGGTGAAACTCCATCTCTACTAAAAATACAAAAATTAGCCGGACATGGTGTTTCGTGCCTGTACTCCCAGCTACTTGGGAGGCTGAGGCGAAAGAATCGCTTGAACCCGGGAGGCGGAGGTTGCAGTGAGCCGAGATTGCACCACCGTACTCCAGCCTGGAGACAGAGCAAGACTCCATCTAAAAAAAAAAAAAGAGCTAAAGTCCTCTTCTGCCACAATGGGAAGCTGGTGACTAATGAATGAATAATGAATAAGGTCAGTTTTCAAGAGATAGCAGAATGTGAATATCATTTTTAAATATAAAGATAAATGGTAATAAAAATTAATAATTAAAACAATTGACAGTCGTTGCCTCTGGGAAGTCGGGGAGGAGTTAAAAAAATGAGAGAGAAGTCAGGAATTGGCAGACTAATGATTCTATTATGGAGTTTTAGCCATGATTAGACTTTTTAAAATAAGTGCCTGTATTACTTTTATTTAAAAAAAAAAAAAAACAACTCATAGCCTCCAAAGGTAATTCCAAAACCTTTTGACCCAATAGCATAATTGCTTGGTTGAGTTTCAGACAAAAAGAATGTATTGTAGCACGTAATATTCACTAAAGATGTGCAGGTAGGTTCTGTAAAGTCCTATGGATAAGAGCAGAGGATATCTTAAATCCAAGAGAAATAAACAGGAATCCATGAATAGCTCACAAATAGGTGAAAATCTTCTCACTAAAAATCAAGGACATACAAATGAAAAGCACAATGAGATATCATTTGATTTTCCTTTTTTATCTTTTTAAAACAATGACTTTTTTTTTTTTTTTTTTTTGGAGACAGGGTCTCACTTTGTTGCCCAGGCTGGAGCGCAGTGGTGCAATCACAGCTCCCTGAGAGCAACCTCTACCTCCCAGCTATTTGGGAGGCTGAGATGGAAGGCTCAGGAAATCAGAAAACAAAATTTAAAAGACATTGCTAGGTAGCAGCGATCTCCTCCTCGGCATCATGGCCGCCCTTAGACCCCTTGTGAAACCCAAGATCGTCAAAAAGAGAACCAAGAATTTCATCCGGCACCAGTCAGACTGATATGTCAAAATAAAGCGTAACTGGCGGAAACCCAGAGGTATTGACAACAGGGTTCGTAGAAGGTTCAAGGGCCAGATCCTGATGCATAACATTGGTTATGGGAGCAACAAGAAAACAAAGCACATGCTGCCCAGTGGCTTCCGGAAGTTCCCGGTCCACGACGTCAAGGAGCTGGAAGTGCTGCTGATGTGCAATGAATCTTACTGTGCTGAGATCGCTCACAGTGTTTCCTCCAAGAACCGCAAAGCCATCGTGGAAAGAGCTGCCCAGCTGGCCATCAGAGTCGCCAACCCCAATGCCAGGCTGTGCAGTGAAGAAAATGAGTAGACAGCTTATGTGCACGTTTTGTGTTTAAATGAAACTGGCAACTTCCTTCAAAAAAAAAAAAAAAAAAAGTCATTGTTTGGCCAGGCGTAGTGGCTCATGCCTGTAATCTCAGCACTTTGGGAGGTGGGTGGATTGCTTAAGCTCAGGAGTTTGAGACCAGCCCAGGCAGCATAGTGAGATCCCCATCTCTACGAAAAAATTCAAAAACATTAGCCAGGCATGGTGGCATGCACCTGATGTTCCAGTTACCCTGGAGGCTGAGGTGGGAGGATAACTTGAGCCTTAGAGGCAGACATTGCAGTGAGCCGAGCTCGTGCCACTACCTGGGTGACAAAGCAAGACACTGTCTCAAAAAAAAAAAAAAAAAAAAACAATGAAACAATGAAACAAAAAATGTTTTCTTGGTGCATTCTTTCTTTCTGCTATGTGAAAGATAAATACACTTTTTTTCAGTCTTTTAGTATCTCCCTTTGAAAGTTCACCAGGTATACTTAAGAAAGTCGAAATTGGTATCTTAAATAATCCAAGGATCTTGTGTATGTACACAGGATTTTAGGCTTTGTGGTTTTTAACCTAACAAGTGAGGCATTGTTATTTATAAGACAATATTTGTTTATATTTCTCACATCTTGACACATTTATTTGCTTTTCATTTCTTTTTACATCTCAGATCATTTTCTTTCTTTCTGAAGTACAGGAAGTAGACAGTATCACCTATAGGAAGCACAGAAAGTAGACACTGCCTACTGTGTAAGGAGTACAGTAGCAGAGGCCAGGCGCTGTGGCTCATGCCTGCAATCCCGGCACTTTGGAGGTCAAGGTGGGCGGATCACCTGAGGTCAGGAGATTGAGACCAGACCGGCCAACATGGTGAAACCCTGTCTCTACTAAAACTACAAAAATTCACCGGGAGTGGTGAAGTGTGCCTGTAATTCCAGCTACTTGGGAGGCTGAGGCAGGAGAATCACTTGAACCCGGGAGGTGGAGGTTGCAGTGAGCTGAGACCGCGCCATTGCACTCCAGCCTAGGCAACAAGAGTGAAACTCTGTCTCAAAAATTAAAAAAAAAAAAAAAAAAAAAAAAAAAAAAAAGAAGGCCTAATCTCAGCTGGTCCACCCGAGACCCCCTGAGCACCAACCCTAGTCCCCCACGCGACCCCTTATCTGCTCCGACAAGATGAAAGAAACAATCATGAACCAGGAAAAACTCGCCAAACTGCAGGCCGAAGTGCGCATTGGTGGGAAAGGAACTGCTCGCAGAAAGAAGAAGGTGGTTCATAGAACAGCCACGGCTGATGATAAAAAACTTCAGTTCTCCTTAAAGAAGTTAGGAGTAAACAACATCTCTGGTATTGAAGAGGTGAATATGTTTACAAACCAAGGAACAGTGATCCACTTTAACAACCCTAAAGTTCAGGCGTCTCTGGCAGTGAACACTTTCACCATTACAGGCCATGCTGAGACAAAGCAGCTGACAGAAATGCTACCCAGCATCTTAAACCAGCTTGGGGCAGACAGTCTGACTAGTTTAAGGAGACTGGCTGAAGCTCTGCCCAAACAATCTGTGGATGGAAAAGCACCACTTGCTACTGGAGAGGAGGATGATGATGAAGTTCCAGATCTTGTGGAG
>PVKV010036099.1:0-15995 GCA_004027835.1 Alouatta palliata
ACTTTGGGAGGCCGAGGCGGGTGGATCACGAGGTCAAGAGATCGAGACCATCCTGGTCAACATGGTGAAACCCCGTCTCTACTAAAAATACAAAAAAATTAGCTGGGCATGGTGGCGTGTGCCTGTAGTCCCAGCTACTCGGGAGGCTGAGGCAGGAGAATTGCTTGAACCCAGGAGGCGGAGGTTGCGGTGAGCCGAGGTCGCGCCACTGCACTCCAGCCTGGGTAACAAGAGCGAAACTCCGTCTCAGAAAAAAAAAAAAAAAAAAAAAAAAAAAGGAAGAAGAAGCCCATATTAAGCTCATGATAAGTGTTTTCTGTTTTCTCAGCGTTGAATACAATTTTTGAAAGCAGGTAAATTGTAGGTGATGGAACTCCAGCCAGCCAGCAGACATTTTATGTGACTACTGTGTTTTTTTTAATAAACATTTGAACCTTTAGACCTGTAGACCAGACAAGCTTTCTTTAGTTTGGAATAGGCTGTATCTCTCTTAGTTGCATTAACCCATATATTGTATAATTTTGTTCCTGCCAGGCCTCTGGAGATTATTAGTTTGTACTTCTATTTTAGGAGTTGGTGATTGATATCCATTAATCTAGACCTTGTTCTCTTTTAATCTGTAGTGCAGTCTGATTTTCTTGCATCTTCTGATACTATCCATGTTTGTATCTGAAGAGCTAACCCTCTACAGGCTGAATGATGACTATTCCTTCTTTCTTTTCTTCTGGAATGTTGAGAGTGGGAGTGGAGGACAGCAAAATGAAATAATAACTAAGTCGTGAATTCTAAGACATGCCTATCTCTTAATATCCTCTATTTCTTGGCCACTCTATAGTATCAGTTAAGAGTGTAAATAACTGTAAATAGCTTTATTTTTCCAACTTGGCGCATAGGTTTGTGCGTGCACGCACATGCGCACATAATGAATAGACTTAATTTGAACGGTTTCAGATTTACAGAAAAATTGAGCAAATAGTAGTTTTTCCATATAGCCCTCTCCCCCTGTCTACAGTTTTCCCAGTTATTGCTTTAATTTTTTTTTTTTTTCTTTTTTTTTGAGACAGTGTCTCGCTCTGTGGCCCAGGCTGGAGTGCAGTGGCATGAACTCAGCTCACTGCAGCCTCTGCCTCCAGGGTTCAAGTGATTTTTGTGCCTCAGCTTCCCCAATAGCTAGGTTTACAGCTTTTCACTACCACACCCAGGTAATTTTTATATTTTAAGTAGAAATGAGGTTTCACTATGTTGGCCAGGCTGATGTCAAACTCCTGGCCTCCAGTGATCTGCTTACTTTGGGCTCCCAAAGGGGTGAGATTATAGGTGTGAGTCACCACACCCGAATTCAGTTATTAACGTATTGCATCAGTATGATATATTTGTTAAAACTAATGAACTAATGTTAATACATTATTATTAACCAAAGACCATAATTTACATTAAAATTCACTCTGTTGTATAGTTCTATGGCTTTTATTAAATGTATGATGTCATATACATGCCATTATAGTATCATACAGAATATTTTCACCACCCTAAAAATCCCCTGTGTTTTACCTGTTTATCCCCACCCACTAACTGCTGGCAGCCACTGATCTCTTTACCTCTTTCCTGTCTCTGTATTTTGTCAATTCCAGTATATCATATACTTGAAATCATATGGTATGTGAACTTTTCAGACTGGCTTCTTTCACTTAGCCAGTCTTTCATAACATTCTTCCTTGGTTTTGTTGTTGTTGTTGTTGTTACCTAATAGCTCATTTTTTTCTCATCACTGAGTAATATTCCATTGTATAGAGGTAACCCAGTTTGTTCATTCATTTACATTCTCCAGTTGAAAGATATCTCTCTTACAGCTTTTGTGATTATGAATAATACTGCTATAAATATTCATGTTTGGGGTTTTATGTAGGCATAAGTTTTCAACGCAGTTAGAAAAATACATAGGAGCATGATTGCTGGATGTTACGGAAAAACTGTGTTTAGCTTTGTAAGAAATGATCAAACTGTCATCGAAAATGACTGTACCATTTTCATTCCCACCAGCAATTAATGAGACTTCCTATTGCTCTACATATTTGTCGGGATTTGATATTGTCAGATTGTCAATTTTAGCCATTTGAAGAGGCAGGTAGTGATACATCGTTACTGTTTCACTTTGAAGTTCCCAAACAACGTATGTTGAGCATCTTTCAAATACTTATTTTCCATCTGTGTATCTTTTTTGGTGAGATATCTGATTGTTTTTGCCTTTTTAAAGTTGGCTTCTTTTTTTTCTTATTGTTGAGTTTTGAGAGTTTTTGTTGTTGTTCTTTTATTTTTGGATACCAGTTTTTTGTCAGATTTAAAAAAAAAATACTATCTGCCAGTCTGTGGCTTCTTTTTATTCTTATAACAGTGTCTTTCACAGAGCAGAGTTTTAATTTTAATGAAGTCCAACTTAATAATTTTTCTTTCCTATATAGCATTTGGTGCTGTATCTAAAAACTCATCACCTAACCAAAGGTTATTTAGATTTTCTCCCGTGTAATTTTCTATATACTTTATAGTTTTGCATTTTATACTTATGACTATGATCCATTATGAATTAATTTTATGAAAACTGTAAGCTCTTTGCCTCGATTTATGTTTTTACATGTGGATGTCCAGTCATTGCAGCACCATTTGCTGAAAATACTTTCTTTTCTTAGTTGGATTACCTTCGCTCCTTTGTCAGAGATCAGTTTATACTATATTTGTTTGAGTTTCTTTGGGGACTCCCTGTTCGGTCTGGTCTGGTCTAGTCTGGTCTGTTGATCTCTGACTTTTTTTGCTTTTTTTTTTGGCGATTCCCATGCTTTCTTTTTTTTTTTAAGTTGACAGGTAAAAATTGTGTATCTTTACGGTGTATAAAATGATGTTTTGACATGTGTACACATTGTGGAATGGCTAAATCAAACTATTTAACGTATGTTTTACCTCACATAATTATCATTTTTGTTGTGAAAAACACTTAAAATCTCCTGTCTTAGCAATATTCCAGTATATAATATTATTAACTGTAGTCGCCATGAAGTGTAATAGATCTCTTGAGCCCTGAATTTTTTTTTTTTTTTTTTGACAGTCTCTCTCTGTCCTCCAGGCTGGAGTGCAATGGTGAAATTTCAGTTCACTACAACCTCCACCTCCTGGGTTCAAGCGATTCTTGTGCTTCAGCCTCCCAAATTACTGGGACCACAGGCGTGTGCCACCACACCTGGCTAATTTTTGTATTTTTAGTAGAGACAGGGTTTCGTCATATTAGCCAGGCTGGTCTCAAACTCCTGGACTCAAGTGTTCCACCCACCTCGGCCTCCCAGAGTGCTGGGGTTACGTGCATGAATCCCCACGCCAAATTTTGTGTTCTTTGACCAACATCTCCCCTATTTCCCAATCCCCATGCTATCTTGATTACTATATCTTTATAGTAAATCCTGAAGTTGAGTAGTGTCAGTCCTCCAGCTTTTATTCTTAAGTATTGAGTTGATTATTCTGGGTCTTTTCTGTATCTGTATAAACTTTAACATCAGTTTGTAAATGTCCACAAAATAACTTGCTGGGATTTTAATTGGGATTGTGTCGAATCTATGGATGAAGTTGGGAAGAACTGACGTTTTGACAATAGAGTCTTCCTATTCATTAACATGGAAACTCTTCCTATTTATTTAGATCATGTTTGATTCAACAGAATTTTGTACTTTTCCTAATATAGATTCTGTGTATTTTTTTTATATTTATACTTGTCTGTTGGGGGCAGGGGTAGGGAACCTAATGTAAATGGTATTGTTTTATATATATATGTATTTTATTGCATTTTAGGTTTTGGTGTACATGTGAAGAACATGCAAGATTGTTGCATAGGTACACACATGGCAGTGTGGTTTGCTGCCTTCCTCCTCATCACCTATATCTGGCATTTCTCCCCATGTTATCCCTGCCCAACTCCCCACCCCCTGCTGTCCCTCCCCTAGTTCCCCCTGACAGACCCCAGTGTGTGATGCTCCCCTCCCTATGTCCATGTGTTCTCATTGTTCAACACCTGCCTTTAAGTGAGAACATGTGGTGTTTGATTTTCTGTTCTTGTGTCAGTTTGCTGAGAATGACGGTTTCCAGGTTCATCTATGTTCCTGCAAAGGACACAAACTCATCGTTTTTTATGGCTGCATAGTATTCCATGGTGTCTATGTGCCACATTTTCCCTGTCCAGTCTATCATCGATGGGCATTTGGGTTGGTTCCAAGTCTTTGCTATTGTAAACAGTGCCGCAGTGAACATTCGTGTGCATGTGTCCTTATAGTAGAACAATTTATAATCCTTTGGATATATACCCAGTAGTGAGATTGCTGGGTCAAATGGAATTTCTGTTTCTAGGTCCTTGAGGAATCGCCACACTGTCTTCCACAATGGTTGAACTAATTTACACTCCCACCAACAGTGTAAAAGTGTTCCTATTTCTCCACATCCTCTCCAGCATCTGTTAATGATCTGTCTCCAGATTTGTTAATGACTGCCATTCTAACTGGCATGAGATGGTATCTCAATGTAGTTTTGATTTGCATTTCTCTAACGACCAGTAATGATGAGCATTGTTTCATGTTTGTTGGCGTCATTTATATCTTCTTTTGTAAAGTGTCTGTTCATATCCTTCGCCCACTTTTGGATGGTCTTGTTTGTTTTTTTCTTGTAAATCTGTATTAGTTCTTTGTAGATTCTGGATATTAGCCCTTTGTCAGATGAATAGATTACAAAAATTTTCTCCCATTCTGTTGGTTGCCAATTCACTCTAATGACTATTTCTTTTGCTGTGCAGAAGCTCTAGAGTTTCATTAGGTCCCATTTGTCTGTTTTGGCTTTTGTTGCCAGTGCTTTTGGTGTTTTAGTCATGACGTCCTTGCCTATGCCTCTGTCCTGAGTGGTTTTGCCTAGGTTTTCTTCTAGGGTTTTTATGGTGTTAGGTCTTATGTTTAAGTCTTTAATCCATCTGGAGTTAATTTTAGTGTAAGGTATCAGGAAGGAGTCCAGTTTCTGCTTTCTGCACATGGCTAGTCAGTTTTCCCAACACCATTTATTAAACAGGGAATCCTTTCCCCATTGCTTGTTTTTGTGAAGTTTGTCAAATATCAGATGGTTGTAGATGTGTGGTGTTGCCTCCAAGGCCTCTGTTCTGTTCCATTGGTCTATATTTCTGTTTTGGTACCAGTACCATGCTGTTTTGATTACTGTAGCCTTGTAGTATAGTTTGAAGTCTGCTAGTGTGATGCCTCCCGCTTTGTTCTATTTGCTTAGAATTGACTTGGCTATGTGGGCTCTCTTTTGGTTCCATATGAAGTTTAAGGTGGTTTTTTCCAGTTCTGTGAAGAAGGTCATTGGTAGCTTGATGGGATAGCATTGAATCTGTAAATTACTTTGGGCAGTATGGCCATTTTCATGATATTGATTCTTTCTAACCATGAGCATGGAATATTTCTCCATCTGTTTTTGTCCTCTCTGATTTTGTTGAGCAGTGGTTTGTAGTTCTCCTTGAAGAGGTCCTTTACATTATTTGTTAGTTGTATTCCTAGGTATTTTATTCTCTTAGTAGCAATTTTGAATGGCAGTTCATTCTTGATTTGGCTCTCTTTAAGTCTGCTATTGGTGTATAGGAATGCTTGTGATTTTTGCACAGTGATTTTGTATCCTGAGACTTTGCTGAAGTTGCTTATCAGTTTCA
Organism: Alouatta palliata; assembly: GCA_004027835.1. Classification (NCBI taxonomy): domain Eukaryota; kingdom Metazoa; phylum Chordata; class Mammalia; order Primates; family Atelidae; genus Alouatta; species Alouatta palliata. The sequence goes on from PVKV010036099.1 coordinate 5,723, forward strand.
GGAGATTTCGGGCTGAGACAGTGGGGTCTTCTAAATATACAGTCATGTCCTCTGCAAAGCAAGACAATTTGACTTCCTCCTTTCCTATTTGAATACCCTTTATTTCTTTTTCTTACCTGATTGCTCTGGCTAGAACTTCCAGTATTATATTGAATAGGAGTGATGAGAGAGGGCATCCTTGTCTAGTGCCAGATTTCAAAGGGAATGCTTCCAGTTTTTACCCATTCAGTATGATATTGGCTGTGGATTTGTCATAAATAGCTTTTATTATTTTGCAATACGTTCCATCAACACCTAGTTTATTGAGTGTTTTTAGCATAAAGGGCTGTTGAATTTTGTCAAAGGCCTTCTCTACATCTATTGAGATAATCATGTGACTTTTGTCTTTGTTTCTGTTTATGTGGTGAATTACATTTGTAGACTTGCGTGTGTTGCACCAGCCTTGCATCCCTGGGATGAAGCCTACTTGATCATGGTGGATAAGCTTTTTAATGTGCTGTTGCAATTGGTTTGCCAGTATTTTATTGAAGATTTTTGCATCTGTGTTCATCATGGATATTGGTCTGAAGTTTTCTTTTCTTGTTGAGTCTCTGCCAGGTTTTGGTATCAAGATGATGTTGGTCTCATAAAATGATTTGGGAAGGATTCCCTCTTTTTGGATTGTTTGGAATAGTTTCAGAAGGAGTGGTACCAGCTCCTCTTTGTATGTCTGGTAGAATTCGGCTGTGAACCCATAGGGAACTAGGCTTTTTTTGGGTGGTAGGCTGTTAATTGCTGCCTCAACTTCAGCCTTTGTTATTGGTCTATTCAGGGTTTCGACTTCTTCCTGGTTTAGGCTTGGGAGGGTGCAGCTGTCCAGGAATTTATCCGTTTCTTCCAGGTTTACTAGTTTATGTGCATAGAGTTGTTTGTAATAATCTCTGATGGTGGTTTTATTTCTGTGGAATCTGTGGTGATATCCCCTTTATTGTTTTTTATTGCATCTGTTTGATTTTTCTCTCTTTTCTTTTTTATTAATCTGGCTAGTGGTCTATTTTGTTGACCTTTTCAAAAAACCAGCTCCTGGATTTATTGATTTTTTTGAAGGGTTTTTTGTGTCTCTTTCTCCTTCAGTTCTGCTCTGATCTTAGTTATTTCTTGCCTTCTGCTAAGTTTTGAGTTTTTTTGATCTTGCTCCTCTAGCTCTTTCATTTGATGATAGGGTGTCGATTTTAGATCTTTCCTTGCTATCATGTGTGCATTTATTGCTATATATTTTCCTCTAGACACTGCTTTAAATGTGTCCCAGAGATTCTGGTATGTTGTGTCTTCGTTCTCATTGGTTTCGAAGAACATCTTTATATCTGCCTTCATTTCATTGTTTATCTAGTCAACATTCAAGAGCCTTGTTCAGTTTCCATGAAGCTGTGCGGTTCTGAGTTAGTTTCTGAATTCTGAGTTCTAACTTGATTGCACTGTGGTCTGAGAGGCTGTTTGTTATGATTTCTGTTCTTTTGCATTTGCTCAGGAGTGATTTACTTCCGATTATGTGGTCAGTTTTAGAGCAAGTGTGATGTGGTGCTGAGAAGAATGTATATTCTGTGGATTCAGGGTGGAGAGTTCTGTAAATGTCTATTAGGTTTTCTTGGTCCAGGTCTGACTTTATGTCCTGGATATCCTTGTTAATTTTCTGTCTCATTGATCTGTCTAATATTGACAATGGGGTGTTAAAGTCTCCCACTATTATTGTGTGGAAGACTAAGTCTCTTTGTAAGTTATTACGAACTTACTTTATGTATCCGGGTGCTCCTGTATTGGGTGCGTATATATTTAGGATCGTTAGTTCTTCTTGTTGCATTGATCCTTTTACCATTATGTAATGTCCTTCTTTGTCTCTTTTGATCTTTGTTGGTTTAAAGTCTATTTTATCAGAGACTAGGATTCCAACTCCTGCTTTTTTTGCTCTGCATTTGCTTGGTAAATCTTCCTCCATCCCTTTATTTTGAGCCTTTGTGTATCCTTGCATGTGAGATGGGTTTCCTGGATACAGCACAGTAACGGGTTTTGGCTTTTTATCCAGTTTGCCAGTCTGTGTCTTTTGATTGGGGCATTTAGCCCATTTACATTTAGGGTTAATATTGTTATGTGTGAATTTGATCCTGCCGTTTTGATGCTAGCTGGCTGTTTTGCTCATTAGTTGATGCAGTTTCTTCATTGTGTCGATGCTCTTTACCATTTGGTATGTTTTTGGAGTGGCTGGTACTGGTTGTTCCTTTCTATGTTTAGTGCTTCTTTCAGGAGCTCTTATAAAGCAGGCCTGGTAGTGATGAAATCTCTGAGTAATTGCTTGTTCATAAAGGATTTTATTTCTCCTTTGCTTATGAATCTTAGTTTGGCTGGATATGAAATTCTGGGTTGAAAGTTCTTTTCTTTAAGGATGTTGAATATTGGCCTGCACTCTCTTCTGGCTTGTAGGGTTTCTGCCAAGAGATCCGCTGTGAGGCTTATGGGCTTCCCTTTGTGGGTAACTTGACCTTTCTCTCTGGCTGCCCTTAGCATTTTCTCCTTCATTTCAACCCTGGTGAATCTGACGATTATGTGCCTTGGGGTTGCTCTTCTTGAGGAATATCTTTGTGGTGTTCTCTGTATTTTCTGGACTTGAATATTGCCCTGCCTTGCTAGGTTGGGGAAGTTCTCCTGGATAATATCCTGAAGAGTATTTTCCAGCTTGGATTCATTCCCTCCGTCACATTCAGTTGCACCAATCAAATGTAGATTAGGTCTTTTCACATAGTTCCATATTTCTTGGAGGTTTTGTTTCCTTTCTTTTTACCCTTTTTCTCTAATCTTGCCTTCTCGTTTTATTTCACTGGGTTGATCTTCAACCTCTGATATCCTTTCTTCTGCTGGGTCAGTTCGGCTATTGAAACTTGTGTGTGCTTTGCGAAGTTCTCATGTTGTGTTTTTCAGCTCCATCAATTCATTTGTATTCCTCTCTAAGCTGTTTATTCTCGTTAGCATTTCGTCAATCCTTTTTTCAAGGTTCTTAGTTTCTTTGCATTGGGTTAGAACATGTTCTTTTAGCTCAGAGAAGTTTGTTATTACCCACTTTCTGAAGCCTGTTTCTATCAATTCATCAGACTCATTCTCCATCCAGCCTTGTTCCCTTGCTAGTGAGAAGTTGTGATCCCTTGGAGGAGGAGAGGTATTCTGGTTTTGGGTGTTTTCATCCTTTTTGCACTAGTTTCTTCCCATCTTTGTGGATTTATTTACCTATGGTCTTTGTAGTTGGTGACTTCAGATGGGGTCTCTGAGTGGACATCCAGTTTGTTGATGATGAAGTTATTTCTTTCTGTTTTTTCAAACAGAAAGGCCCCTCTGCTATAGGACCACTCCAGGCCCTACTTGCCTGGGGGTCACCTGCAGTGGCTGTGGAACAGTAAGGGTTGCTGCCAATTTCTTCTTCTGCTGTCTTTGTCCCAGAAGGATACCCGCCAGATATCAGTCTGAGCTCTCCTTTATGTGGTGACTCTTTGGCTATACTGGGGTCAGGGAGGTGCTTGAGAAGACAGTCTGTCCTTTATAGGAGCTCAAGTGCTGAGCTGTGAGCTCCATTGTTCCATTCAGAGCTGCTGGGCATGTACATTTAAGTCTGCTGCAGCAGAACTCATAACCGCCTTTTTTTTCCTAGGTGCTGTGTCCCGGGAAGGTAGGGCTTTATTTATAAGTTTCTGTTGTGCTGCTGCCTTTTTTTCAGGGCTGCCCTGCCCAGCGAGGAGGCAGCCTAGTCACAGTCTGCCAGCAGAGGCTTTCCTTAGTTGCTATGGGCTCCGCCCAGCTGCCATGTGAACTTCCCTGCAGTCTGGTTTATAGGGGTATAGTTAAAACTGCCTCGGCAGTGGCAGCCCACCTCTGTAATGGCGGACTGCCTTGGCAATCATGGGCTACCTCGGTAGTTGTGGACTGCCTTGGTAATGGCGAATGCCCCCCACCCCCGCCACACACAGAGCTGGACCATCCCAGGTTCAGCTGTGCTTGCTGTGAAACTCTCAGTGCAGAGCATTTCATATTGCTGTTTTTTGGGGATGGGACCAGCTGAGCTTGATCACCTGGCTCCCTGCCTCAGACCCCTTTTTTTTTTTTTTCAGTTGAACAGGTGACTCTGTCTCCCAGGCCTTCCAGTCACAGGTTGAAATGGCACCCAGATTTGTATGATTTCTTGTGTAGAGACCCACTGCGCCAGCTGAAACAGCTGCTGGAGACTCGTGGTGCTTTTTCACCAAGGAATTTCCTGGCCTGGCTCCCTGTTTCAGTCCCCTTTTTATCAGTTAAATGGGCGACTCTGTCTCCCAGGCGTTCTAGTCGCCAGTTGAAAAGGCACCCAGATTTGTGTCCGATTTTGTGTGGAGACCCACTGCGCTGGCTGAAACAGCCGCTGGAGACTTGTGGCGCTTTTTCACCAGGGAATCTCCTGGCCTGGCTCCCTGTTTCAGCCCCTTTTTATCAGTTGAATGTGCGACTCTGTCTCCCAGGCGTTCCAGTCGTCGCCTGTTGAAAAGGCGCCCGGATCTGTGTGATTTCCCATGTGGAGACCCACTACGCCAGCTGAAACAGCTGCGCTGGAGATTTGTGACGCTTTTTCACCCAGGAATCTCCTGGCCTCGCTCCATGTTGCAGTCCCCTTTTTATCAGTTGAGTGGGTGACTGTCTCCCAGGTGCTCCAGTTGCCAGCTGAAATGGTGCCCGGACCCATGTGAGTATTTTGTGCGGAGACCCGCTGCTCCAGCCAAAACATCTGCGTTGGCGACCTGTGGGGCTCCTCTGCCCAGGAATCTCCTGGTCTGTGGGCAATAAAAATCCATCTGGAAATTCTGCATCCACTCACCCACCATGCTCTCGCTGGGAGCTGCAATCCAGAGCTGCTCCTAATTGGCCGTCTTGGATCCCTCCTCCAAATGATATTGTTTCTAATTTCAGTTGTTCATTGCTGATCTATAGAAAAGCAATTGACTTTTGTATATTTACATTGTACTCTGCAACCTCGTTGTAATCACTTACTAGTTCCAACAGTTGTTTTTTCTTTTGGTTGATTCTTTGAAGCTTTTTATGTAGACAGTCAAGTCTTCTACAAATAAAGACTGTTTTCTTTTCCACATGTATACTTTTTCTGTCTTTTTTTCCTTCCTTCTTTTTTCTATCTTTGTGTCTTTCTTACTGCCCTAGCTATAACTTCCAGTATGATATTGAATAAGAGTGGTGAGAGGATACATCTTGACCATGTTCCCAGTCATGGGGAAAAACATCCAGTCTCTTACCATAAGTATGATGTTAGCTATAGGTTTCTTGTAGATATTCGTTCAAGTTGAAATAGTTCCCCTTTATTCTTTGTTTGCCAGGAGTAGATAATTATTGATTCAATTTTTTTAAGTAGACATAGGCTATTCAGGTTATCTGTAAGTTGTGGCAGTTTGTGTTTTTCAAAAAATTGGTTCATTTCATCTAAGTTTGTGGGCATAGAGTTGTTGGTATGATTAATTCTTTAATTATCCTTTTAATGTTCATAGTATCTGTAGTCATACCTCTCTTTTGTTTCTGATATTTGCAATTTGTGTCTTTTAGTTTTTTTCTTGGTTTCCTGGATAGAGGCTTAAAAATTTTACTGATCCTTTCAGAGAATCAGCTTTTGGTTTCGTTGATATTCTCTATTGATTTTTCCATTCAGTTACAATGATTTCTGCTCTAAATTTTATTATTTCTTATCTCTTGAATTTTTTAGTTTTATGTTGTTCTTTGTCCATTTCCTAAGATGAAAGTTTGGATTGTTGATTTTAGATCTTTCTTCTTTTTTGACATCTGTATTCAATACTATTAATTTCCCTTTAAGCACTGCTTTTGCTGCGTTCATAAATATTGATAAGTTGAATTTACATTTAGTTCAAAATATTTTAAAATTTCTTTCAAGATGTCTTATTTGACCCATGTGTTGTTTAGACACAGGTTGTTCAATCTCCAAGTATTTGGGGATTTTCTAGTTATCTTTTTCTTACTTATTTCTAGTTTCATTGTGATTTGAAGACATACATTGTGTGATTTCTATTGTGTTAAATTTGCTAAGGTGTGTCTTATGGCCTAGAATGTGGTCCATTTTGGTGAATGTTCCCTGTTAGCATGGAAAGAATGTATATTCTCCTGTTTTGGGATGAGGTATTGTATAAATGTTAATTCGATTCAGTTGACTGATGGTACTGTTCAGCTCTATTATATCCTTACTGATTTTCTGCCTGATGGATATGCCATTTACTGATAGAGGAGTATTGAAGTTTCTGGTGATAATAATGAATTTATTTCTTCTTGCAGCTTTATCTGTTTTTGCCTCACATAATTTGATGCATTTTTGTTAATTGCAAACTCATTAAGGATGATTATGTCTTCTTGGAAAATTGGCTCTTTATCATTATGCAGTGTCCCTTTTTATCTCTGATAATTTTCATTGTTCTGACCTCTGCTTTGTCTGAAATTAATATAACTGTTAATCCATTTTCATACTGCTATAAAGAACTGCCCAAGACTAAGTAATTTATAATGGAAAGAGGCTTAATTGACTCACAGTTCAGCATGGCTGAGGAGGCCTCAGGAAACCTGTAATTATGGCAGAGTATGAAGAGGAAGCAAGGCATCTTCTTCACAGGCAGCAGGAAGGAAAAGTGCCTGGCAAAGAGGGAAGAGCTCCTTATAAAACCATCAGATCTGGCTGGGTGCAGTGGCTCACTCCTGTAATCCCAGCACTTTGGGAGGCCAAGGCAGGTGGATCACTTGAGGTCAGGAGTTCAAGATCAGCCCAGCCAACATGGTGAAACTCCGTCTCTACAAAAAATGCAAAAATTAGCCGGGTGTGGTGGCACGCATCTGTAATCCCAGCTACTTGGGAAGCTGAGGCGGGGAATAGCTTGAACCCAGGAGGCAAGGTTGCTGAGCTGATAATGCGCCCCTGCCCTCCAACCTGGCCAACAGAGTGAGACTCCATCTCAGAAAAAAAAAAAGAAGAAAGAAAAACCCATCAGATCTGATAAGAACTTACTCACTATCACAAGAAAAGCGTGGGGGAAACTGCCTCCATGATTCAAATACCTCTACATGGTCTCTCTCTTGACATGTGGAGATTATGGGGATTATGGGCTTACAATTCAAGATGAGATGTGGGTGAAAACACAAAGCCTAACCATATCAGCGATTCCAGCTTTCTTTTGATTAGTGTTGATGTAGTATATCTTTTTCTATACCTTAACTTTTAATCTATCTGTGTCTTTATATTTAAAGTGAGTTTCTTGTAGACAACATAAAGTTGGGTCTCTACCTTTTAGCTGGTATATTAAGACCACTCACGTTTGAAGTGGTTATGGATAAAGTTAGATTAATATCTGCCATGTTTCCAACTGTTTTCTGTTTATTTCACTTTCTTTATGTTTTTGTCCTGTCCTCATTTTATGTCTTCTCTTGTTTTGAGCAGTTAAATGCTTCCATTTTTCTCTCCTCTTTTAGCATGTCAATATATTTCTTTAAAACTTCATTTTTTAGTCTTTGTCCTATAGCGGGCAGTACACATTTATAACTAATCTACTTTCAGATAACCCTGTACTGCTTCATGGGCAGTGTGCATACTTCATGACAAAATATTCCAAGTTCTCCCTCACATCCCTTACAACATTGCTGTCATTCAGTTTACTTTTCCAATAGCTATGATAATTCAATATGTTGTTGTTTTTATTACCCTAAGCAAATATTTTTCTATTAGGTCAATTTAGAAAAAGAAAAAGGGGTCGGACGTGGTGGCTCATGCCTGTAATCCAAGCACTTTGGAGGCCAAGGCGGGCGGATCACCTGAGGTCGGGAAGTTCAAGACCAGCCTGACCAAAATGATGAAACCCCACCTTTAAAAAAAAAGAATAAGAAAAAGGAAAGACTTTATTTTACATGTATTACTTTTCTGATACTCCTTTTATGTAGATCTGAGTTTCTATGTTGTACTTTCTCTGAAAAAAAAAAAAAAAATTTTTTTTTGAGACCGAGTCTAGCACTGTCACCCGGGCTGGAGTGCAATGCTGCGATCTCGGCTCACTGCAACCTCTGCCACCCAGGTTCATGCAATTCTCCTGCCTCAGCCTCCCGAGTAGCTGGAATTACAGGCATACACCACCACACCTGGCTAACTTTTTGTATTTTTAGTAGAGACAGGGTTTTACTATGTTGGCCAGACTGGTCTTAAACTCCTGACTTCATGATCCGTCTGCCTTGGCCTCCCAGAGTGCCAGGATTACAGGCATGAGCCACACCGCACCTGGCTGAAAAATACCCTTTAACATTGCTTAAGTATCATTTTTTCTGCCATCAGATTCTTTCAGTGTTTGAGAAAGGCTTTCTCTTTCCCTTTTGAATTATTTTGCAGGATACAGAATTCTAGATTGTTGTTTTTCCCAATGTTTTAACCATTTTTCCCTAGTCTCATTTTGTTTGCATAGTTTCTAACAAGAACTCTAATGCAGCTCTTACTCTTATAAGTAAGGTTGTTTTTGTCTTTCTTAATTCTATTAAAACTTTGTCTTTGGTTTTCTGCAGTTTGAGTATGATATATATAGGAATAGATTTGTTGGTATCTGTGCTGCTTGGTGTTCTGTGAGCTTCCTGCATCTATGATTTGTTGTCTGTTAGTAACTTTTTAAAATTCTTAAGTATTATTCATATATTTTATTTATTTCTTTTCCATTTTTTATTTATTACATATATACTTTTTGTAATTGTACCACAGTTCCTGGATATTGTTTTTCATCCTTTATTCTCTTGGATTTTCAGTTTGGGAAATTTTTATTGACATATCTTCAAGACCATTGATTCTCCTAGGTCTTGGCCAGTCTGCTGATGTGCCCATCAAAAGCGTTCTTCATTCCTGCTCCTTTTTTTTTTAATTGCTATCATTTCCTTTTGATTTTTTAAATGACTTTCCATCTCTCTTTGCATTGCTCATCTGCTTGCATGTTGTCTGTTTTAAACATCAGAGTTGTAATAATCACATATATAATTATATAAAATAAACATCATAATTTTCAATTCCCATTCTGATAATTCTAAAATCTTTGCCAAATTTGTGTTTGATCCTGATGCTTTCTCTGTTCAGACTAGTTTTTGTGGCTTTCTGATTTTTCATTGATAGCTATATATGATGTGTTAGGATATAGGAACTGAGTTTAATAAGATTTTAGTATGAAGTTTTATATTAACCTGGCTAGGAGCCTTGGATGTGTTTAATATTTGCTATAATGTTAGTTGTAGATGCCAGAAGCTTCACTTTCCCATAGTTTCCTTGTTTTTTAATTTTAAACTCTTCTTTCTTTGGTTTTACCCAACAACTGTTTCTTTAAATAGATTCTGTGTCCTACAGGTCTTTTAGTTGTAATCCACTGTTGTTACGCTGGAGCTATGTTAATATGGTAGGAAGGTGTTGGGAAGAGGAAGGGAAAATGTTCTGTAATATTATAATTAAATCTAATTTTTTTTTTTTAGTCTGAGTTTCTGGGATGTGACCTTTGGAAGTATTTCTTAGCGCCCCCCCCTTCCACCGTCTTTTGTTCTTTCCAGAGGCCAGCCAGGAAGGCTAGTGGGAATTAAAGTTGTCTAACTGCCCCTCTCTCGAGTCAGATAAGGCTCTGGTAAAGTATTTTCTTTGGAGGACAGACCTTTGTTTTGGTGAATGTTCTAGGAATATTTCAAAACTGTTACTTTGTCGCTACCTCTGTCCAAAACATAGCCAGGTGTTTCTCTGATTTTCAACATGAAAATCTGATAGTACCCCATGAAAGTGGGGAGGCTCCCTAAGACTAGGCCCCAAGAGTTGTTGTCACTGAGAAGTAATTCACACTCAGTGTTCATCAGTTACCGTTTAAGTGTTCCTACTGGTTATTGGCTCTAACGGCTTCTGCTTCAGGTAAGTTGTCATTGTCTGTATTTACCTATTTTTTTTTTTTTTTTATACTTTTTATTGCATTTTAGGTTTGGGGGTACATGTGAAGAACATGCAAGATTGTTACATAGGAACACACATGGCAGTGTGATTTGCTGCCTTCCTCCCCATCACCTGTATCTGTTATTTCTCCCCATGCTATCCCTCCCCAACTCCCCACCCCCTGCTGACCCTCCCCTTTTTCCCCCCAACAGACCCCAGTGTGAGATGCTCCCCTCCCTGTGTCCATGTGTTCTCATTGTTCAACACCCGTCTATGAGTGAGAATATGCGGTGTTTGGTT
>PVKV010036100.1:0-15984 GCA_004027835.1 Alouatta palliata
AGATTCTGTCAGGGGAAAAGGTGTTTGAATGGGAAATGAGAGAAATTGCTGTAAAGGACCTGGAGAAAGAACGTGTGGAAAAAGAGAAAGAACTTCAAATAAAAGGTAAAAGAGGCTGGATATGGTGGCTCATGGCTTGAATCCCAGCACTGTGGGAGGTTGAGGCAGGCGGATCACTTGAGCCCAGAAGTTTGAGACCAACTTGAGCAGTAAAGTAAGACCCTGTTTAATTAAAAATAAATAAATAAATTTTAGAGTAGGAGAACAGTTCACCATTATAGAAAGGACACAACTCCCCTAGGGACCATCGCAGGGAAGAGAGAGAGGACGTGCACAGCAGCAGCAGCAAGGGCTTGGAACTCTCACATCCTCGGAGTGAACCTCTGCGAGCTTATATCCTTTCATTCCGCTCGCATTGCGTTCGTTCACCTGGCTACACATCGTACTAAGTGGTTGAGCAAAAGCAAGTCTAACAATGCACTGATAGTACAGCCACCTGATCATGTGTCATTTCTGGTTTCTGACAGTGTCCCAGGCTTGAGGGAAGGGAGATATTGCTGTTCATAGAAAGGATGGTTCCTGCATTGTTGACTATAAACTTAGCTTCTTTTAGTTCTTCCGTTGAAGACATTTGTTTCTGTTTGTTTTTCAGAGCAACTTCAAGAAGAACTGCGTAAGTTTAGCCTTTCCTGAACTACTGCGTGCACAATTTGTGTTCTGCTCAGTTAGCAGCATCTCATGACATTCACCTCTGTCTGTCCCTTGCAGGATGGAGAAGAACATTCTTACATGCTGGTGAGTGCCTCTGAGGTTCCCTCAGACCTCAGCTTTCTCCCCACTAGCCAGCTAACAGGACTCCTTAGAGGAGAAGAGCAGGGGGCCCAGGGCTAGGCGGGGACAGCACGGAACGGGGGTCAGATCACCAGCAGTGCCCCAGCAATGATGCCTCACGGCTCTTCTGTCAGGGAATCCCGGCAGCTCTCAGTCAACCCTACGGTTTACATCTCAGGATTCGTTCTCTTGTAGAATGATTTAATGTGTGATTGCCAGAGGTTTTCCACATATAAAAACCTTGGGAAGAGTTACGTTTCAGTAGTTGTTGCTCTTTGATCCTGGATCAATTTGAAAAAAGACAATTCTTCTGTCTTAGCAATTTATATCCTGGGGATGGTGTAGACTGTGCAAAGTTGAAAACCCATGTGGGGAAGAGGCCACGAGAGTTCTTGTGACACCGTAAGCCTGACACAAGGGTGTACCAGTGGGTGGCCAGAAATGCCTTTCTGCCCCTAAGAAAGCACTGACGCTCTGTGTAAAGCCTGCCAGGGGACGGGGAGCCGCAGGTGAGTGGGAGAGCACAGAACCCAGCTGCCCGCTCCCGGTGCACACTTCCCATCTTGTGACTCAGCCCCTCTGCCCGTAAGCACCAGAGAATCCCAGCTTTACCGGATACCGTGGCACAGGGACCTTTCCTGTGTAGGTGAATTTCAAAATTGCCACTGTCAACTTGGGACAAAATAGCAAATTGTCACAAGCAGACATATTAACTTGGGGAATGGAGGAAATCGTTTTAACACAATAGAAAGGTAGACAGAATAAGTAAGAATAAATGCAGATGGGAGAGGCCTGCAGAATGCCTGGAGTCTGCAGCATTTCTTGCACCGACAAAAGTGATTTCCTGTAGACAGCAGACCCATGTTGTCGAAGCAAAGCTGGATGGAAATAGTTTCTCCCGACCTTTGCCCACAGACCCCAGGCAGCAGGTTTTCTTTTGGGGACATGTATTCTTCCTCTTTATTTTTTGAAGGATGCCCTTGTCATTTAAGTCAGTTGTGGTCTGGTAAAAGGAACACATAGCACCAATGAAGTACCCTCCAGGTCACTGTGAAGGGAAAGACTCAGTTGATCCATTGAGGAGAGAAGGAGCGGCACATAAAGCTTTGTGGTGGTTTGAGGCAAGCTGGAAGGTTTCTAACTAAAGAAAGTCCCAAGAATCGTATGTCTTCATTTTGGGTTTTTTTTTCTTTTTGGAGACAGAGTCCCACTATCACCCAGGCTGGAGTGCAGTGGTACGATCTGGGGCTCACTGCAACCTCTTGATTCCCAGGTTCAAGCAATCCTCGTGCCTCAGCCTCCTGAGTAGCTGGGATTACAGGCATGCACCACCATGCCCAGCTAACTTTTGTGTTTGAGTAGAGAAGGGGTTTCACCGTGTTGTCCAGGCTGGTCTCAAACTCCTGACCTCAAGTGATGAACCCGCCTCAGCCTCCCAAAGTTCTGGGATTACAAGCGTGAGCCACCACGCCTGGCCAGAAATCGTATGTCTTGAATAGAAAAGGGAACACATCTTAGAATGCTGAGAGAAAGTAAGAATGATTAATTTTGCCTCGTTTGCCAAACTTTCTGGATTTCTTAGAGCTCCAATTCTTTTCAACCTGAGGACGCTGCTTCTGTCTCTGAAGAGACAGAAGTGCAGCTTCAGTGAATCTCAGTGTATGAGTTGCCTGGAATCCAGGGCCGTTCATGGAAGTGGCCACTACATGGGGATCCCCCTGCAGCTTTCTGAGACCTCTCTGGGGACCAGGAACCACACAATCCCCAGGGTTCCTGAAACCCCAGGCCTAAACCTGAGACTTCCTCTGCAGCTGATGTGGTCCTGGACCCAGACACCGCTCATCCCGAGCTCTTCCTGTCAGAGGACCGGAGAAGTGTGAGGCGGGGCCCATTCAGGCAGAGCGTGCGGGACAACCCCGAGAGATTTGACAGTCAGCCCTGTGTCCTGGGCCGGGAGAGCTTTGCCTCTGGGAAACATTACTGGGAAGTGGAGGTGGAAAACGTGCTTGAGTGGACTGTGGGGGTCTGTAGAGACAGTGTTGAGAGGAAAGGGGAGTTCCTGCTGCTTCCTCAGAATGGCTTCTGGACCTTGGAGATGTTTGGAAACCAATACCGGGCCCTGTCCTCCCCTGAGAGGATTCTCCCTTTGAAGGAGTCCCTTTGCCGGGTGGGCGTCTTCCTGGACTATGAAGCTGGAGACGTCTCCTTCTACAACATGAGGGACAGATCACACATCTACACATGCCCCCGTTCAGTCTTTTCTGTGCCTGTGAGGCCCTTCTTCAGGTTAGGATCTGGTGACAGCCCAATCTTCATCTGCCCCGCACTCACAGGAGCCGATGGGGTCACGGTGCCTGAAGAGGGCCTGACACTTCACAGGCCAGGGACCCACCACAGCCCACAGGATCAATTCCCTGGTCTCCCAGCCAAATAGACAAGCCCTGGCCATCTCAGCAGCCACCGTACAATGCCCCTGGTGGAAGACACACCCTCCCCGCTCTGGTCACATAAGAGAACATCTTCCAGCTGCCTGTTTCACACCCACTCCAGACCTCCGCCCCTGTTCACCTCCTCACTAGGTTGTGGCTTTAACAGTTCATTTGCTTGTAACTATGGGACCAGATCCAGGCATAGGGAACTAGTTGTTACACAGCTCCCAGCCAGGAAGAAAGTGTGAGAAGCTGATTGGCAGCAAACCTGTTGTTTAGCATCAGGGTGATAACTTTGAGCCCAGTATGCCAGTTGGCACCAGATGCTGTGGGCTTCAGAATGAAACCAACAGGGTTCTCCAGGATGTGAGAGAAGAGAGGAATGCACATGACCACTGGAGGGGAGAGGGACCCAGATATGCAGGTCAGAGACAGAGGAAGTGGAACCAGAGAGCTGGGAGGGACCAAGGTTGTGAGGGTGGCTGAGTATAACAGCTGACGGTCCCAGAAGATGATGGCTCATTTCCATCCAGCCCCAGGATTTCCAGAGCACACAGCCACAGGCCTGGACCTGGGATGAAGATGAATGAAGAACATGGACATGTGGGTGTGGTTGGGCTCAAGTGTCCCTGCAATAAACAAGGAGTCAGTACTCAGTCCTTGAGTGTGGTTGAGATTTGAGGTCCTGGTCAAGCGGGACAGTACTGGACCAGATCTACATCAGCGTTCCAGTTCAGTGGGGGCACCAGTGACTTCAAACTTCTGGTCTCATGATGTCTCTAAACACTTAGAAATGATGGAGGATTCCAAAGAGCTTTTGTTTATTTTGGTAAATATTTGTTGGTATATATGGCATTTGAGATTGAAACTAAGAAATGTTTTAATGTATTTATTAATTTATATTAAAGTAGCATGAATAAGCCAATTATAGGTTAATATAAGTAGAATGTTTGTGAAAGAATAAGTGTGGCATCCAAAGCAAAATAAATTCTATTGAGAAGTGTGGCATTGATTAACTTTTTCCAAATCTAATGTCTTGCTTAAAAGAACATGACTGGATTATCGTATCTGCCTTTATATTTGATCTGTTGGGATATCATAGACTATATAGGCTCAAGAAAACTTTATCCTAGTGACAGACTGAGATTAAAAACAACAAACTGTGTTTTATTATTAACATGAAAACAAGATTATTAACTTTGCAGACTCCTTAAAAATACATCATTTCATGCCATCTAAGTGAGACCTTGTCTCTACCAAAAAAAAAAAAAAAATTAGGTGTAGTAGTGCACATCTATAGTCCCTGCTGCTCAGGATACTGGAATGGAGGATTGCTTGAGCCAGGAGTTGGAGTTTGCAGTGAGCTGTGATTCCGCCATTGCACTCCAGCCTAGGCAACAGAGTGAGACCCCGTCAAAAAAAAAAAAAAAAAAACGGGCCGACACAGTAGCTCATGCCTGTAATCTCAGCACTTTGGGAGGCCGAGGTGGGTGGATCACTTGAGGTCAGGAGTTCAAGATCAGCCTGGTCAATATGGCAAAACCCATCTCTACTAAAAATCCAAAAATTAGCCTTGGCAGGAGCCTATACTCCTGGCTACTCAGGAGGCTGAGACAGGAGAATCACTGAAACCCAGCGGGGCGGTGTGGGTGGAGGTTGCAGTGAGCTGAGATCATGCCACTTCACTCCAGCCCGGGTGAAAGAGCAAAACTCCATCTCAAACAAAGGGAAAACAAAACAAAGCAAAACAAAACTGTATGTTAGAGACCGCATCCTCCCACCGACTCCAGGAATCCTCAAACCATATTTGAGAGTTAGGATAGGGGATTCAGGAAGTAAATGAATGTGATGGTTAATTTTAGTTGTCAACGTGACTGGGTTAAGGACTACTAGACAGCTGATGGAGCATTATTTCTGGATGTGTCTCTGAGGCAGTCTCCAGGGGAGACCTGTATGTGAGTCAGTGGACTGAGTGGAAGAGATCTGCCCTCAGTATCTTTGGGCATCTTCTAATCAGCTGTGGGCCCAACAGTAAAAAGCGAGGAAGGGTGAATTCCCTCTCTCGCTCTCTCTCTCTCTCTTTCTCTGGAACACTCTTCTCTTACTCTTCAGTATCACAACTCCAGGCTCTCTGGCCTTTGGTCTTCGAGACGTGTACCAGTGGCCATGAGGTTCTCAGGCCTTTGGTCTTTGGACCAAGTTACGCCATCAGCTTGGTTCTTAGGCTCTCCCACTTTGACTGAGCCACGCTGCCAGAATCTCAGGGTCTCCAGCTTGCACTTGGCCTGTCGTGGGATTTCTCAGGCTACGTACTTGCATGAGCCATTTCCCTTAATAAATGCCCTGTCCTATCTTTATCCCCTATTGGTTCTGTCTCTCTGGAGAACCCTGACTAATACAGTCAGGCATCTAAAATGCTGGCTTAATGGATTTTAGACAACTCAGTAATCCAGCTGTAAAATGGGATTGAACAAAAAGCCGTTTATTTTTATTTTATTTTATTTATTTATTTGAGACGGAGTTTCGCTCTTGTGGCCCAGGCTGGAGTGCAATGGCGCCATCTTGGCTCACCGCAGCTTCTGCCTCCTGGGTTCAAGGGATTCTCCAGCCTCAGCTTCCCAAGTAGCTGGGATTACAGGAATGCGCCACCATTTTTTAGCGAGACAAGGTTTCACCATATTGGTCAGGCTGATCTTGAACTCCCGACCTCAGGTGTTCCACCTGCCTCAGCCTCCCAAAGCGCTGGGATTATAAGTGTGAGCCACCCCACCTCGCACAAAAAGCTTTGTAAGTAGTCTGAAATTATATTACTGAAGTTACAAATGACACATTATGGGAAGAATCAGGATCATATATTTAAATATCTGATTTGTTAAGACAGAAAACAGAGTTGTTTATATGTGTGTTTTAGTCTGTCCAGACAGCTATGATAAATACACCAAGACTGAGTCATATATAAACAACTAAAATTTTTTGTCTTGCACTCTGGGGACTGAGAAACCTAAGATCAAGGCACCAGCAGTTTGGTGACTGGTAAGAGTGTGCATCCTTGTTCACAGCCTTTTAAATGTGTCCTTACATGGCAAAGGAGAAAAGTAGCTCTCTGGTTGTAGTCCTAGAAACTGGAAAGATGGGCTGGTCATGGTGGCTCACACCTGTAATCCCAGCACTTTGGGAGGCTGAGGCGGGTGGATTACTTAAGGTCAAGAGTTCGAGACCAGCCTGACCTGGTCTCTTTAGTAGAGATGGGTGAAACCGCATCTCTACTAAAAACACAAAAATTAGCTGGGTGTGGTGGTGTGCGCCTGTAGTCCCAGCTACTCCGGAGTCTGAGGCAGGCAGGAGAATCACTTAACCCAAGAGGCACAGGTTGCAGTGAGCGGAGATTGCACCACTGCATTCCAGCCTGAGTAGCAAAGCAAAACTTAACGTCTCGAGAAAGAAAGAGAGGGAGGGAGGGAAGAAAGGAAGGAAGGAAGGAAAGAAGGAAGGAAGGAAAGAAGGGAGGGAGGAAGGGAAGGAAGGAAAGGAAGGAAGGAAAAGAAAAAGTAACTGGAAAGATGAAGTTGTCAATTTCTGAGAGGGGGAAAATGAGACACAAGAAGCGAGATGCGGGTGGTGCAGTATGAAAGGTTCAGTTGTGGATATGTTAAGGTTGAGGAGCCTATTAGAGATACACATGGAGATGCAGAGTAGTCCACTGAATAAAAGTCTAGGTGAGACCTCAAGGCTGGAGATTGAAATTCTATACTCAACTTTCCTATATGTTTGAAGTTGAATTCTATATTCAACTTTCCTATAAACTGTAGTGGGTAGAGGAAAGAATTGCATTTTGTTATTTGTAACTGAGTCCTGAATCCCATTGGCTTTGACAGAATGAGAACTTCTTTTTATGTCAATAAATATGGATAGTGGCCATCAAGGGCTGGATAGTGGCCATCAAGGGCTGATCTGAGAGCTTGAAATGTCATCCAAGTCCACTTATTTCTGTCTTTATTTTCTTCTGTCGCAGCATGTGGCTTGCATCTTCAATGTTGCCTCATGGTCACAAAAGGGCTGCTGCACCTCCAGCTCCAAAGTCCATATTCTAGACAAGAGGAAGGAGAAAGTAGGGGGAGTGAAAGGGTCTCCAGCTGTCTTAGCCTCCCCTTAAATAATCTCTCTGATAAACAAAACTTCCACCCTCAAGCAATTGGCTTATACTTAGTCCCTGGGCTTCCCTTGTCTACAAATGAGATGGACACTTTGCAATAAGAAAATGGGGTTTTCTTAGGAAGAAGAAAGAAAAAAAAAGAAGAAGGAAATGGGGTTTTATTACTGAGAAAAGTGGATCTGGATATTGCACAAGCAGCCATCCAGCTCTACCACAGAGCCTAAATTCAAACTTCTGTAATACCACTTTCTTTCAGCCGACGTTTCAGCTAAGTCCTGGGAATTTTAATTACTTTGAGGATCTGTTTTATCACATAAACAAAGGATAGGCCTTTATATTTTATTTTGACCCAAATAAAGTTGCAAGTGCTAATGATGTGAGATTTTTCTTCTTGATCACTTTGCAAGCAGGGGACCCCCAGCCAGCAACACCCCACCCAAGCCTTGCTCGGCTACACTGGCATGCCCCAGCTCACCTGTGTTGTAGCTTGTACTCACGTTCGGCGGCCGTTCCTGAGCTCTTGTACTGCCCACAAGAAGAGTGAGGATACACTGGACATTGATGGGTGAGGAGGGCTGAGAAAAATTTTATCAGGAGACTGAACAGCTCTCTGCAGAGAGGGGATGCTGGCACCTTTCTCCGAAGGAGCGAAAGTTCTCTCTGTGTGGCTGGGTCTGGGCCTTCTTTATGGGCTCAGAGTGGAAAGTGCATGCTGATTGGTTTGTGCGTATGCAAAAAAAGGTTAAAATGAAGACAGCATTCAAAGGTGGCCACACAGTGTAGAAAACCAATTAGGAAAGGGTGGGTATATGTAAAGCAGTTGAAGGATGGGAACCAATCAGAGAAAAGTGTGCAAAACAGGAAGACAAGTTAACAAGTTCTCAATCCAGACTGAGGATTTAACTTGTAGCTTGGCTTTCAGGCTTTAAACTGCCTGTGGCTTGGAGGTGGGGTTTTACTAGGAACCCATCGCTGCCTACCTAGGCATCTGACTGCATCCTGTCTGCTATCACTAGGTCCCAAGGTTTGTAGCAAGGACCCCTTACAAAGACATCCCTACAGTCTACCCAAAGGTTAATCTCAGAACATATTTCATTGTCAGAGTGAGAAACAAATACATGTGAAAATACAGTGTGGCACAAATAAGGAGCTACAGGTGAATAAAGAGGCTCAGCCAACCCAAAATAATTTTGTGAAAAATGTAAAATATACAGTTACTGACAGCACTACCTCTAGATACCAGAAAATTCTATAATTCAGTAATGGATCTGAGACCTGAATTTTGGAGGTACTGAAATAGATGTAATAGGTCTAGTTTTCATTCTGTTCATACTTTCATTTGGATCTGTAGTAAAAGATGATAATATCATCTATGTAACGATTACATGCAAGGGTATGTCTGCAAACTGTCACGGTTTCATTTTAATTAATACCTATCTTCTCTTCACTTATTAAAATCTTTCTATTTTTCCTCTCAGTTTTCCTGATACTTCTGTTGTGACATCAAAGACGGCTGAATGTTAAGAAACGCTGATTATACAGGTAACACACACATTAATGATTCAAACAGGTAAACACCGAGAGCTACAAACACTTTGAGAGGTAAGGCTGAAATTTTTTGTCAGTGTGTGCAATTCAATGTAGTTTCAGTTTTCATTCTAATCTTCTCCAGTGGTTTCTGCCCAGCAACTGATGAGAAATGGTACCTCTGAGCCAATCAAAAAACTGATTCCTACAAAGAGGATTCTCTGTTTCTCAGAGTGAGTGTCCAACATATGCTTTCTTTTCATTTATTCTGGATCAGAGAATCTTAACTAAAGTGGAAATGATTGTGTTAAATTAAACTAAATTTGCTATAAGATATGCCTGCATTTAGCCTGCGGGATGGCTCCTTACCTGAGCCCTTAGATAATGAACTGCAACCTAACTTAGTATGTGAACTACCGGAAAGCCCAAGGCACTGGAGTATACTTTTGTTATAAATAGCTGAGTCTCAGCCAATCCCAGTAGCCAAACTTGAGTAACCCATAGGCAGCCAACTGATCAGATGATGTTCAAACAAGGCCAGCTCGGAGCTGTAGCCAGTTAAGCTGCTTCTGTACCCTACTTCCCTTGTGGAATGGAGCTCTCTGATCCTTTGATGGCTGCCCGATCATTCTGATGGTTTGCAAATTGTTCTTTGTTCAAATTAAACTGGGCTAAATTTAATTTGTCTAAAGTTTTTATTAACAACAGAGAACTAGTGATTTTAGTGGGGAATCTGCTTAGAGCCAGGGCTACAGGACCTGGAAGAAGAAGGGCTGAAAAACTGAGAGGAACTGGCACAGAGAAAGGGGTAAAGAGGGGAAGGTAGAATGCAAAGGGTAAGAACCTGAAGAGGCTGAGATCTGGCTGAAGAGGGGCAACCTGAATGAAGAAACCTTCCAACTGCATGTTCTTAGGAAGTAGTTATGGTCAGAAAGGAGCAAAAGACTCTTTTGTTTGTTTTGTTTTCAGGCAGTCTCACTGTCACCCAGGCTGGACTGCAGTGGTGCAATCTCGGCTCACTGCAGCGTCCGCCTCCCCAGCTCAAGCAATTCTCTTGCCTGAGCCTCTGGAGTAGCTGGGATTACAGGCATATGCCACCACACCTGGCTAATTTTTTGTATTTTTAATAGAGTTGGGTTTTCATCATGTTGGCCAGGCGGGTCCTGAGCTCCTGACCTCAAGTGATCCACCCACCTTGGCCTCCCAAAGTGCTGTGATTATAGGCATGAGCCACTGCCCCCAGCCAGAAGAGGAAAAGACTCTTAAAATATTTCCTGGTATTCCAAAAGATTCTAAAAAGAGATGTCCCTCAAAGATTCAAATGTGTATTGTAAATTTTTCAACTCCATATTTTCTAGATGCCCCCAACATCCCCACAACAGCCTGTCAACACCCTGCCCAGGTGAGCTGTGTTAACTTGCCTTGTGTTGGCCTAACCAGCTCATTCTTATTTGAAGAAGCGGGACAAACTCCATCTTAGCTTCTTCACTTACAGTTATTTTGCTCCATTAAGTATGTAACTGTAGTGTGTGGCTGGGGCAGGTTGACACCAGGCACATCCAGGAATGCATTTGCTGATAAGATACCGAGTCAAGCGGTACCAGCAGACCCTGGGAACGCAGATGGTGTTAAGTACCCAGAGGACCCAAATCTATAAGTGTAAGTCTTTTGTGACAGCTTAAGCCCCTGCACCTGCTACTGTTTACTTCTTATGTTCTAGTTTATCTTTTAACTTCTTACTTGCTCTGCTTCTGTGAAAAATTGCGTCCGTTAGGTTTCCTCCGCGCCTCCCTTTTCAAACTAGGGTATAAAAAACCACCTAACTCTTTCTTTGGAGCTAAGAGAATTTGGGGCATTAGTGTCTCACAGGCGCCAGCAGTAAAGGACTCATAACTCAATCTCAGAGTGTGCTGCATTCCTGTACTCGCTCGGGTGTAACAGAGCAAGTGTACCAGTGCGATAGGTCCCTGCCTACTTGCCCTTGCCTGTAACCTACTGACCTTCTCCCATCTTTTGATCTTTCTTCTAGTTCACTTCCTTTGTCACTATCTCTGCCACCCGCACTCCAGCTTCCCCAGATGTCTGCTCATCCTCATTCTCCTCCAGCTGCCCAAAGTAGAGAGTTCTCTAGGGAAATCCATGAGAATGTTCCCATCGGTTCAAGGAATTCTTATGCAGAGGGGGAAAACTAATGGGATTTCTTGCACGTGAACTCAGGGACCAACTTCAGATAGAACTGCAAGCTGTACTTGAGAAACAAAGAAGATTCCTTCCTCCTCTGTTTTATGCTATGTCCAGCACCAAAACCTTTTCTTCTCTCTGCCTCCCAATTCCACCCTCATTTCCCCACGGAGGTGGATGCTGTGGTGCACTGCCCTGATCATTCCATGTGGCACAGACACACAATCAACCAGCTGCAGAGTGTGTTGGTGGCCCAGGGCCCTCAGCTGAGGGCCAAAGAGAGCCCTGTTGCTCCAAGAGCCCAAGGTTATTCCACCTCTCAGCAGTGGACCACATCCTGTGACTGGACAATGTGGTGTAAAAGTACTCGGACCCCTTGCACAAGGTGTACAACTCTGAAGGGCCGCCCCAGTTCCAGAGGTGATTGTGAGACTGCATTATATTTCAACTTCTCCTTCTGTCTGTCCTCTTTCCTTAACCTCCCCAAGGAATTGATGCTGAGGGACTCCCCAGTAAATGTCCTATAGTCTATTTCTCTAGAACCACCTAAGAGAGTGATTCTTAAAAGTGTGATCTGACCCCTAAGGTTGTGGGGCTTTTTTTTTTTTTTTTTTGAGATAGAGTTTCACTCTGTCACCCGTGCTAGAGTGCTATGGCACAATCTCGACTCACTGTAACCTCCACCTCCTGGATTCAAGCTCTTCTCCTGTCTCAGCTTCCCAAGTAGCTGGGATTACAGGTGCCTGCCACCACGCCTTGCTAATTTTTCTATTTTTAGTAGAGACAGGGTTTCACCATATTGGTCAGGCTGGTCTCAAACTCCGGACCTCAGGTGTTCTACCCGCCTCGGCCTCTCAAAGTGCTGCAATTACAGGTATGAGCCACCACACCTGGCCAAGACAATTTTTATCATAATACTAAAATGTTATTTTCGGCTGGGCATGCTGGCTCATGCCTATAATCCCAGCCTTTGGGAGACCGAGGTGGGCAGATCACTTGAAGCCAGAAGTTCGAGACCAGCCTGGGCAACATGGTGAAACCCCCATCTCTATAAAAAATACATAAAATTAGCTGGGCATGGTGGTGAGTGCCTGTAGTCTCAACTACTCAGGAGGCTGATGTGGGAGGATCACCTGAGCCTCGGAAGTTGAGGATGCAGTGAGCCATGATCACACCTCTGCACTCAAGCCTGGGTGACAGAATGAGACCCTGTTTCAAAAAAAAAAAAAAAAAAAAATGAGGTAGAATGATCACTTGAGCCCTGGAATTCAAGACCAGCCTGGGCAACATAGTGAGACCCACCTCTATTTTAAAAAGTAAATTAATTACTTTTTTAAAAAGTTATTTGCCTCATTTACTCACATACTCTCACATGTGTGCATTGGACTTTTCCAGATGTTAAAGAGATGATGACATCATCCGTCTGACACCTGTTGGAATGTACGTCACAATGTGTATTATTGTGTTTAAAATGTTGTGTTTTAAGGGCCAGACACAGTGGCTCATGCCTGTAATCCCAACACTTAGGAAGGCCGAGGCAGGTGAACCACTTAAGCCCGGGAATCTGAGACCTGGCCAACATGGTAAAACCTCATCTCTGTGAAAAATACAAAAATTAGCCAGGCATGGTGGTGCGTGCCTGTAATCCCAGCTACTGGGAGGCTAAGGCAGGAGAATCACTTGAATCGGGAGGTGCAGGTTGCAGTAAGCCGAGATTGTGCCACTACATTCCAGCCTGGGCAACAGATTGCTACTCTGTCTCCAAGAAAAAAGAAAAAAAAATCTGTTTTATTTATTTATTTACTTATTTGAGACTCACTCGGTCACCCAGGCTGCAGTACAGTGGTGCCATCTCAGCTTACTGCCACCTTCACCTCCCAGGCTCGAGTGATCCTCCTGCCTCAGCCTCCCGAGTAGCTGCAATTACAGGTGCATGCCACCACACCCAGCTAATTTTTGTATTTTTTGTAGAGACAAGGTCTCACTATGTTGCCCAGGCTCATCTCAAACTCCTGAGCCCAGGCGATCCACTCACCTCGGCCTCCCAAAGTCTGGAATTACAGACATGCACCACCACACCCAGCCCAGTTTTAATTTTTAAATGCTAAATGTTGATAGATATAACCCACATAAATAAAAACTCTCTGGGTTCTCAATTATTTTCAAGAGTATGAGGAAGTCGTGAGACCAAAACATCTGAGAATTACTGCTCTAAGATAACCAAATCTATCCTGGGAGGAAAAGGCTAAGGTTTTAAAGCACTAGTTATTTTCAAATTATACTTTTAGACACGAAACACACTGTGTGCACGCGTAGGGAAATCAGTGAGAATCATAGCGTCAGGACCTCAGAAAATCTCTTCCTCCATGAAAGCAATAAACACTGGCAAAAACTGCCAGAATCAGCTTTCTAAGAACGCTGTAAATTAACCAAAGGTTTGCAGCAATCAGGGTGAATTTTATTCAAGAAAAATGGCTGAACTCAGTAAGAACAGTGTTTTTTAGGCATTTTAAGATGTTCTGTTACACCACCATCACCCCATCACAGCCCTGCAGTAGACTAGAAAGCAGCCCACAATCACAGTGAAAAACAGCTCCTAACAGTCACTGGAGGGAATAGAAAGGGGTTAGAGCTCCTTCAACATCCCATTCCTAGAGAATTGTCATTACTAGACCTGCCTGGTGGTTCCTTGTGTAAGGGAGGGGAAAATCTGCTTCTCTCTACCCCTCGTGGTTATTTGGCTAAGCTACGAATTAAATCTATCTAAAACAGATTAACAAGAGAAAAACCATTTTAATTACATGTGTATGCACAAGACTCCCTCAAATCTCAATATATAAGACTCAAAGAAGGGCCGGATGATTGAAGCTTATACAGCATCCTGAGCTACAGAAAGGAGGTGACAGGGCTACCGCAAAATGGTGGAGACGAATTATGGGAAGATGAGAGAAGAAAATGTATGGTGAGTAAAGGTTGCCGTGTTACAAATAAAAGTCCCTCAAGTGGCCAGGCTCACACCTGTAATCCCAGCACTTCAGGAGGATTCTGTCTCGATAAATAAATAAATAAACCATACCTGAAGGAAAGTAACATCTTAATAGTGCCTGTCTAGAAAGCAGAGAGGGGTTCCTCAAAGAAGCTGCCTTATTCCTGATGTGACTCTTGAGAAAGCAGAGAAAGGGAAGACAGAAGAATCACCAAAGGCCAGACTCCTTTCCACTTTACAGCATATTTCCCTCATTCCTACTCACCTCCCCTTATTCTCACTCCTGATTCTCCTCATTTTCCATATTACATTTATTAGTTTGGATGGATTTAAACATCAACTCCAATGGTTCAGTTTTTTTGTTTCTTTATTTTGCAAACCCTTTCTCATAATACCTTGTGCTTATCTCCCTCCTTCTCTCTTTCAGAAAGAGTCAAAACTTGCTGACCAGGTGGGACTTGGAGCCACTGTTCTTTGCTGTAGGAGGGAAGGATGAATTGGAGCACAGATGCACAGGCACAGAAGGCCCTGAGTCGTCTCCAACGCCCATACCTCTGTGCAATTGGGAAAATACTTCCTCAGAGTTTCTCATAGACTTTTTGAGGTATTTGGTTTTAGCTCCCTTACCCTAAGATATTCTCTGCTCAGTGGCTGTAGCATGCCTCAGACTTCCCAATTAGACAGTATTTTTTCTATTGGAAATAAAATGGGGGGAAAACAGAGAAAGGATAAATTTACTTCCTGGTCCATTTCACCATGTCAGGCAATTTGTCAGGAGTGTTCCATCCTGGTGGGGATTTAAACCTTGGACATGTGCTTGAATTTATACCCTTATG
Organism: Alouatta palliata; assembly: GCA_004027835.1. Classification (NCBI taxonomy): domain Eukaryota; kingdom Metazoa; phylum Chordata; class Mammalia; order Primates; family Atelidae; genus Alouatta; species Alouatta palliata. Next base: position 14,944 of record PVKV010036100.1, read on the forward strand.
ATGGTTTGCAATCAAAAGCCATGTAAATCTATAAACCTAGAATCTAGAAAATGATTCCAGGTTTTCCAAAACTGAAAGAGACAATAAAACTTACAAAAGCCAAATACAGCTGAGTGAGGTAGCTCCCGCCTGTAATTCCAGCACTTCAGGAGGCAGAGGCAGGAGAAGCACCTGAGTTCAGGAGTTTGGGACCAGCCTGGTCAACTTGGTGAAACCCTGTCTCTACCGAAAATACAAAAATTAGCCAGGTGTGGTGGCGGCGCACACCTGTACCAAGCTACTGGGGAGGCTGAGGCAGGAGAATCTCTTGAGCCCGGGAAGCGGAGGTTGCAGTGAGCAGAAATCGAACCACTGCACTCCAGCCTGGGCGACAGAGTGAGACTCCATCTCAAAAAAAAAAAAGAAAAAAAAAAAAAAAAACCTGAAAGAGAATGAGGGCTCTGATTGAGAAAAAAACAAAAAAAAACAGGCCTGACAGGCATCAGCTGAGAGCAGACCAGGCACTCCCAGCTAGGCTGTGTGTTTCCTACTGAAAAGAAGAAACTTCACAGAGCACTCAGTATCAAACAAGGCTATTCTGTCACTGTGACTGAGTAGGGTATAAACAAGACCATGTCATAATCATGCCAGAGCACAGACAAAAACAAGAGCATCGTACAAATCACAAAATGACCACACATCCCCCTCTCCTGGCTAAACAGAGTAACTGCTGCTTCTTTACCAATTACAGCTTGAGCCCTCTCTGTTCTCCCGCTTCCTAATAAAAAGCATTGGATTCTGGATATCAGCCCTTTGTCAGATGGGTAGACTGCAAAAATTTTTTCCCATTCTGTTGGTTGCCTATTCACTCTAATGACTGTTTCTTTTGCTGTGCAGAAGCTGTGGAGTTTGATTAGGTCCCATTTGTCTATTTTGGCTTTTGTTGCCAATGCTTTTGGTGTTTTGGTCATGAAGTCCTTGCCTACGCCTATGTCCTGAATGGTTTTGCCTAGATTTTCTTCTAGGGTTTTTATAGTGTTAGGTCTTATGTTTAAGTCTTTA
>PVKV010036101.1:0-15991 GCA_004027835.1 Alouatta palliata
CAATTCTCCTGCCTCAGCCTCCCGAGTAGCTGGGACTACAGACACGTGCCACCATGCCCAGCTAATTTTTGTATTTTTAGTAGAGACGGGGTTTCACCATGTTGACCAGGATGGTCTCGATCTCTTGACCTCGTGATCCACCCGCCTCGGCCTCCCAAAGTGCTGGGATTACAGGCTTGAGCCACCGCGCCCGGCATTCTTGTCTCGTAATGTTATGCCAGAGTCAGATTGGAAAGTAAGTCACAATATATAGGGTTAAATAAAACCTATCTGATGAAAATTCATGGTTTGCAGGCTATGACTCTCCAGACCCCTTAGATAGGAATTTGGGGAAGATGAAAAGAAATCAGAGCTTAGTCTTCAGAGATGATATGAAAGAGGGAGAAAGAGAAAAAGAATGAAGGAATGGAGGGAGAGAGAGAGAGAAAAAGAGGGAGAGAGAAAGAAAGAGAAGGAAGGGAGGGAGGGAGGGAGGGAGGGAGGGTGGGAGGGAAAGAGTGCCCAGGAAGGAGTGCAGTGGTACTATCTCAGCTCACTGCAACCTCCACCTCCCTGGTTCAATCAATTCTCCTGCCTCAGCCTCCCGAGTAGCTGGAATTACAAGTGCACACTACCACCCCTGGCCAATTTTTTTGTATTTTTAGTAGAGATGGGGTTTTACCATGTTGGCCAGGCTGATCTCAGACTCCTGACCTCTGGCAATCCACCCACCTTGGCTTCCCAAAGTGCAGGGTTTACAGGCATGAGCCATGATGCCCGGGCTCAGTGAAGACTCTTTTCTGTTCTTGAAGCCAGTAATATGCCTAGTTGCTTTTCAATTTGTGTGTCTGGCAGGAACTGAGAAAGAAAGAATTAGGTTTGAAATTCTAATGTAAAGCTCAAATATTTATATCCCCTTTATATCTGTATCTGTGATTAGCTCTAACATTCATCAAATAAATAAAGTTCCTCTTTTTAGCTACCTGTATCCACTTTTTGACAATATTTATGTTTGGAGCCCTACTTTTTTGTGAAGAGTTCAGTCCTAAGTAATATTTAAACACTTAAACACTTTCCTTATTTTGTGAATATCATTATAAGCTCTATTTGCCAAACAATAAAAGCAAGATTAGTGTTAAACTGTCTTGTCCTATTCCCACAATTGTTGCTATTCACTTGGGGTGGTGGCAAAATATTACAGAAAATATTTAGGAACTGTTATAGATTATAGTCTCAAACTTTTTGGAAGGCTGAAAGGTTTTTTTGGGGTAGGCCTAAAGCGGCTGGGCAGTCCATTAAGTTAGGGAGAAAAAGAGATGATCAACGGCCTTCCCAGTTTAAGTCAGTTTACCCCACACCCATTGGTCTCCACTCTGTTTACTCATGTTAATTTTGCGTTGGGTGGCCTCTCCCAGGAAGATCAAAGGGGAATTGCCTGTTAATAACATTTACTCTGGGCCTTAGAACCTAAAGCTTTTATCAGTCATAAAACCACTCTTTTAACCATGTTAATTATCCACAAGTGTGTTAACTTAGAACCTCTCTTATAAATAAAACTGTGAACAGACAGAGGATCTGAGTTGATTGGTTGCATTTTGCCCTCAGAAAGCAGCCAACATCCATCCCTAGCCCACTTGTATCACTGTAATGGTGTAAGAGTGCATTCATTCATCTGTCATTGAATCAGGGTTTGCAGGTCAGACTTCGGCAGGCAGCAAAGACCCACGTCTCACGCAATGGAGCAAATGCAGGATAGGTTTCAAGGGATTAAGCACCTTAGATATGCCCTGGATTGTTTAATTAAGCATGACATCCTGAAGGTGCTATAATTACTACTACCACTGAATGGCTTCTCGTTAATTAAAGGTCTGCTAATGGAGAACATTCTTCATTTATCTTCATCTTTACAGAAGGAAACTATGGTTATAAAAAAATATATATGCATTGCAGCGGGATTTTAGCACCCAGTGAGGAACACAGCTAACATTTAGAGACCCTTCTCTGAAATGAAGAAAAAATATTGAGTCTTTCTCAGAGATGATGCAATTTCTTACAGTAACAATAAAAATGGCAGGTAGCTGTGTCTTAAGGGTCTGAGAGAAATCAGTTTTGGTGAGAAGAACATTAGGCAGGAGACAGGAAGGCAATGTTACAGGCTGCACTCTGTCACCCATCTTTTCTCCCCTTTGGCTCTGGACCCAGAGGTTTTATTTTTAAGGGTGTACAATGAGAGGAGTTTGGAGGGAAATTAGTTTTTAGGGAGGAAGAGCAGATAATTGTGTATAAGAGTAACATTAAATATATATTTTTTGATGTAATGATTGAAAAATCTTGTTTTAATTTGAAAGACTCTCAAAAGAAAAGTAAAGGTAGTGGTTTGGGGGAGAAGGAGAATTGTGCTGGATCTAGCTACACTAACCTGATATGTCTGCCCTAGTTCTTTTACCCTGTGCCCCAACTTCCACCCTGGCCCCTTTCTCTACTCAGTCCCTTCTCTACTTGCTCCTATTGACAGAAATGTCTCCGTATCTGAGCTTTCATTGAAATATGTGGGTTTGTTCTTCCTGGGCAAATAGTGGAAGCTTTAGCTAAACAGCCTTCTGTTTACCCTGAAGACTTTCTCTGAACATTACATCCACCCAGGATCTGTTAGATGATGTGTGCTAGTGCTGTTGACCTACCAAGACTTTTTCTAGCTGCAGGATGATGAGCTATGTGAACAAAGAAGGTAGTTCTTTCTAGGATCCCCAAATCATCTATAAAACTCATATAATTTGGAGTATTCTTATGTATTGCTCAAAATGTGGGGTTTCATATAATCATATTGTATTCAAACTTAAAAGGTCTGTCAGATTCTTTTTCACTCTCATTTTACAGAGGTGAGAATGGGAGTATGGCAAGGTATTTTCCCTCAGTTCTCAGGGAAAATCTGAGAGGCTTGAAGACCAATTCTCAGACTTTGCTCATCCAGTGCTCATCATTCTCCCACGTATCCAAGAACAGAAGGCCACCCCTGGGCGTGCAGGTGCTTCCTCAGTTTCAAACAAAAAGTATCTACTGCTTCCGCTGGGCATTCATGCTCCTGAAGAGCCAAATAGTCACTTGCTCCTTTAGGAGGATTGACCATGAACCATCCTCATCACAGCACTTTGGGAGGCCAAGGCAGGTGGATCATCTGAGGTCAGGAGTTCAAGACCAGCTTGGCCAATATGGCGAAACCCTGTCTCTACTAAAAAATACAAAAAATTAGCTGGGTGTGGTGGCGGGCACCTGTAATCCCAGCTACTCAGGAGGCTGAGGCAGGAGGCAGGCGAATTGCTTGAATCCGGGAGGCAGAAGTTGCAGTCAGCCAAGATTGTGCCACTGCACTTCAACCTAGGCAACAGAGTGAGACTCCATCTCAAAAAAAAAAAAAAAAAAGGAAACAACCCCTGATGGGTGAAGCACATGTTATTTATTATTTCCAGGTGGAAGTCAGGATACCTGGGTGAGACTGTCTGTTGAGATTCTAAAAACAGCGTGTACTGAGCAATGGGTAAGGGGTTCAGGCACAGCAGGTTTTCTTCCTGTCTCTCTCAGCTCTGAGACCTCAGAATATTTTATTTAATTTTGCCAATCTTCAGTCTCCACACCAGTAAACAAAGGTAATAATATAACAGGATATCTGCCTTAAAAAATAATAGAGATTTTTATAAGTTGAGTACTTGCAAAATGCCCAATACTTAGTAGTGAATACAGAAACTACTATTTTAAGGATCTTGTATGAATTATCTGAATTTTGTTATATGAGTGAAATAACTAATCAGCCAGGTGGGTCTCTGATGATGAAGCTCACTGAAGCCACAAAGTTGAGCTCTGCAAAATTTCCTTAGGACAGGATCATTTTTCTCCCAGACTACCACTCAGATCCTTGATGCTTATCCATTTATTTAGTGCTTACTATATACTGCTCCATAAGGTGACATTGCAGAACTCAAACTAACATCCAGAAGAGGAACTTAGAGGGTCGAGAAACTAAGGGGAGCTTTCTTATGAAATTACACTGAGCAGGTGGCTTTTGTTCAGTCTGGAAAGCTTATGACCCTAAGTGGACATCAGTAGACAAATTGAGCTACCATTTTTGAACTCTTAGTGTGTGCCAATAAATATATTGAAGTCCTAGTTCCATTAAGCTTTTCACCCTCCCAAGGTCTGCTAAAGTAATGACCATTATCATTAGCCCTAGATTTTAGTGTAGAAGGCTCTAAAGGAGGAGACTTGTCTAATAATGTGTGGAGAGTAAATGAAACGGTAGAAGCAAGATAATGATGTGGAATAACCATTCAGAGAATCTAGAGGTTTCTATGGAGTTAATACCAAAACTGATTTTGGTTTCATACAAGAAATAGCAAATAGTTAACTTCCATTATTATGAAGATAAATATCAGTTCTTGTGGATGAAAGATACACAGTGAACTACTAAGGGAGATAATTGATGATGGGCCAAAGAGAGTGAAATAATCGCTCTTAATAATGCATCTTGAGGCCTAATTGGTAGACTGCATGGATTGCAGATTGCTGGGATGCCTTGGAGGCTGTTATCCCAGAATTTAGTAGCTGTGGATGGCTCTGGACCACTGATCCCAGTATACCATTGAATTCCCTCTATTTTGTTATTCAGGGCCAAGCTTGAGCTGGTACAAATGATTGTTTTCAGCATCTGTGAATGGTGGTGTGTACTTCTGGAGTCACCTCTGTGACTTCTCTTTCTCAGCATCAGATTCACCGATTGGCTCTTAAACTGCAGCTACATCATACTGAGAGGAGCCAGAATGATGAAACCTTCACATCGAAGCAAGGAGTCCCACAGACACAATTTCCGTTTTCAGGAAGATTGGTGGTATTAATTCTGCTGCAACAACAGCATTCTCTACCCATAGGAGAGTAAATTGTCATGGCCTGATCATTAACGTAGAGCAATTCCAGTCTCCCCCTTTTCACTTTTCCTGTGCTCATCTGGGCTCTAAAAAACTCTCACGAAGTCTGGGCAGCTTCTGATCAATTCCGTATACTTATAGAAAAGCAGGTTAATAAATACTCTTTAGTAAACCTGAACATTGCAAGGCTTTTTTTCCTCTGCTGAGGTGGAATATACTACAATACAGTTACAAAACAGCTGAGCTTCTCCCACGAACCCCTCACTTGAACACAGTAGCAGTGAGGAAAGTTTGCACTGAGCTGAATGGGGAATAGCACTGATATCTGCTCTGGTGGACTCACTTAAACCCTTGGGAGAGTATATTCCCATATTTCTAAGAGTCATAGATGGGTAAAGAGATGAATGGGATAGACATTTGTTGGTGCAGATTTAAAAATAATTCTGTACCCACAAAACAAATACAAATAAAATGTGATGTTGCTATTAAGAACAAGTGAGCTCAGCAATGGCCTAAATTGCTAATAACATATTACAAGTCACACATTTGGAGGATGAGTGAAATTCAATAATTATTTTCTCTTTTAAGTCATTGATGGATCAGGGCAAACAGACCCCTGGAAAAGTCACTTGGTCCATGTCAGAAAATTGACATAATCACTTCGTGATGTATGAATGTATTGTTTGGGATGACTCTAGAGAAGACCTGTATCATTCATCCCTCCTCCTACTGCAGAATTACAGGTCCCACATCTCATTATGCCAGTATCAAGCTACCAATGCCTCGTGTCTTCACTTTTCCATTAGAATATTTATGGAACTGTAAAGAAAGGTATAATACGTTTTCAGAGCAATCGAGACTTGGACTACTGATACATTTATTAAATTTAGAATTAAGACCAGAAATCAGGACAAATATCCACTAATTAAAGCTCAGATGGAGCATTTCAGATAAGGCAGCATGGTAAGTTAGGGCAAAGATGACAAGATATTTTGATCAAATTGTTTACCTCAGAATCTTCTATCATAGATTTAAAATAGTCATGACCTATAGAAGACATACTCCTGCCCCCACGTCCAATGAGTAGGGCCATAACTATTTCATTACCCTTCCCCTCTGTTTCTACCCACAACTCCAATTCCCAGAAATAAAGTAGAAAATAAGAAAAAACAGATTTGGGGGATTGGGAGACAGGAAGGTTAGAACCAAGTGTGTAAAGAAACCATTTTGCCTTCTTAGAGCTCTGGGCCTGTAATGGGTGGGGAGCACCGATGATCTCAGAAATGCCTTCCTGACAGTTTTCCCATTTTCTTGATGATTAGCACCTGGTCCCTTCTATTCTTGCTCATGTGTGCACTCAGCCACACCCTTGCTGTGTTCTCCCTAACTTGCTTTTCTGTTCTTTACATGGTCAAACTGTAAATTTTCCAAATTTGTATACTTGGCTTCCATTTTAATTACAATTCTGCTTGAAATCATCTCTTTGCTCCCATATCTCACTGTAAGCATTCAAGAGCAACTGTGTACTATCTTGAACACTTTGCTTCTTAGATTTTTCTTTTTTTTTTTTTTTTGCCTAGCTCACCACTCTTCGGTTCCACAGTCCATAGTGTCCTAGAAGATGGACATAATGCAGCCAAGTTCTTTGCTGCTTTATAACAAGGATGACCTTGATTTCTATCTGAGGCCTTATTATAATGACCTTTCTTGTACACATTTCTACCAGCATTCTGGTCATGACCACTGAAGTCCTCTCTAATAAGTTCCTGACTGTCCTTCATTTCCTTGTCTCTGATGAATCTTCGCAAGAATCACCTCTAATCCTCTTTTCCTTCCACTATATAATGTTAGAGACAGAATGCTTGTTCCTAGGTACCACAGGGAAAAATTAGCATTCAGACAAAAAGTGTTCTCAGCAAGACAATTTTACTTTCTGCAGAAAGGGTACTCCCTGTCAGCCATCTTGCCACGAGAGTACAATGAACAAAGGAAAGGCAGGCATATTTATTCCTTACACAGTGGGCCCTTACTGCTATGTTTGATCTCCATTGGTTGGAGCCAGACCTCACAATCTAAACTGAACTTGATTGGCTAACAACTTAAAACTTTTTTAAATAGGTAAAGGCAATGGAGAACAAAGGAAAACAGGAAGTCCAAATAAGGAAGGGACAGGAAGTTGCTTGTGAAAGGACCTAGAAAAATAATAACATAAATATCTTGGTTAAAGTACAAAGACATAGAATGTATTATGTGACTGTGAGCACATATAGCACAAATATCTTGGTTAAAGTACAAGGACATGGAATGCACTTTTCCCTGTATCTAACAGCTACATAGGATAGGGCTTAACAAAAAATTACTAGCAAAAAGCAAGAAGGCTTTGAAGAAAGTCTTTAAATGAAACTATTATTTTGAACATTTAATATTTATTCTTTTACAAGAAAGGAAACTTTGAAGAGGAACTTTTTACTTTCTACATACAACATGCTTTTTTGAGCCTGTAGCTTCACATTCTTCCAGATTCTACCCATTACCCAATACCAAGCTACCTTCCAATATTCAGGAATTTTTACAGAAACAATCCCACATCTCAATACCTATTTTCTGTCTCAGTCCATTTTCTGTTGCTATAACTGAATACCACAGATTAGTTAATTTATTTTTAAAAATAGATGTTCATTTAGCTCATAGTCTTGTGACCACCAAGTTCACGAACATAGCACCAGCATCTGGCAAGAGCCTCCATGCTGCACCATACTATAGCGTAAGGTGTTCACATGGCAAGTAGGTAAGGGTGTGTCTGCTCAGAACTTTTTTCCTCTTCAGATAAAGCCACCAGTCTCACCATGGGGCCTCAGCGGAATGACCTTCTGTTATCCTAATCACTGCCCCATTAATGCCCCATTTGGTCCGACCTCTTAATACTGTCACAAAGACAGCTGAATTCCAACATGAGTTTTGGAGGAGGCACTCAAGCCATAGCAGTACTCAGACACTCATACCCTTTCATCATGTGTAAGAATATTGCAGTTATTTCATCTTTAAATCTGATTGTGGGGAAGGTCTATTTCTGACACATGGAAAATCCATGCCCCAGTATCTAAGATGAGAACCAAGTCCCAGGGATTTTCCTTTAAGTCAGCATCTCTGCTCATATGATAATTTCATTCAGTGGATACTTATTCTTAAATCTACCTTTCATTTAACTGATCTTTCCCCAAGATGGATTCAGATAAAAAGCTGGGCCTTATGGGACAGGATTGCTTCATGAATTCAGCACTGATTTTCTCTTCCTGTCACATTTTCTGCAGCTATAAGGAGAGAGCTTTAATATAGCACCTCCACACCACCATCTGGGGAAATACTATCAACACACCCTCCCAGACAAATGGGCCATCAAATGTTTTACAGATGTATAGAACAGTCAGGCCACCCCGAATTACTGAGCTTGGCTTATCTGTTTCTTCATTATTATTTTTATTCCCCTTTTTTGTAGTCTCTTTGCTCTAACTATGCTTATGACACCCGTCTTTTATGAGCATAGCTCAAACACACCTTAATGAGTACAAAGCTGCTAGTACTCAGCACGAATAGGTGTTTTGAAACCAAAGAAGCACGTATTTCTGTCCTTAACAAGTCTTACAATGCTATTCTGATGGGAAGACAGTCTGAATTGTATATAGGTAGGCCAGATTTTAAGAGAGGAAATAGAGAAATTTAGAAACTTAAGCATTTTCGTGCCTCTCTAAAAGGGACAAGGATGTCATTCTACACAACTCTGGAGAGCATGATCACATTTCATTCTATGCCCCTAGCAAACTTAGAGCATGATGCCCTGGGGAGGCTCCCGTTCACTTAGAAAAAAATATGATAGTGAGCATACTTTTAAAATAGTCTTTTTATAAGACTCAACATATACTCAGAAAAATTCCAGTTGAGATCTGCTGAAGAGAGAAAGTTTCTGCAAAATTGGAGAAAATGTATAGTACAGTGTTGTTACTATGTGAGTGGAAGTGAGATGTAAGTGCTTTATAAAGATCTCAAGCTCAGCCTCCTCTATGTCTGCCTCCAGGACTCAGCCATCTCTGAGCATGTTTAGAAAGCATATGCTAGGCCGGGCGCGGTGGCTTACGCCTGTAATCCCAGCACTTTGGGAGGCCTAGGCGGGTGGATCACGAGGTCAAGAGATCGAGACCATCCTGGTCAACATGGTGAAACCCCGTCTCTACTAAAAATACAAAAAAATTAGCTGGGCATGGTGGCACGTGCCTGTAGTCCCAGCTACTCGGGAGGCTGAGGCAGGAGAATTGCTGGAACCCAGGAGGCGGAGGTTGCGGTGAGCCAAGATCGCGCCATTGCACTCCAGCCTGGGTAACAAGAGCGAAACTCAGTCTCAAAAAAAAAAAAAAGAAAGCATATGCTAAGTCCTGTGAAATTCCATGTGAATATCTGAGAGCTTTCTGGGGCTGGGTGTGGTGACTCATGCCTGTGTTCCCAGTACTTTGAGAGACTGAGGCACAAGAATGGCTTGAGGCCAGGTTTTCCACACCAGCCTGGGCAACAGAGCAAGATCTTGTTTCTACTAAAAAAATAAAATAAAATTGCCTGCAAACGGTGGCTTGTGCCTGAGGTCCTAGCAGCTCAGGAGGCTAATGTGGGAGAATCCCCTGACCAAGGGAGTGCAAGGCTGTATTAAGATATGATTGTGCCATTGTACTCCAGCTTGGGTGTTTTCAGAAAATTAAAAAAAAAGAGTTTTCTGGAAAGGAAGAAGTTCTAAAGGAAGGCATGAGAAAGAACCAGCTTGACTCAGCTGCAAAGCGTTTGCTAACACAGGTGAGAAATAATTCTGAATACAGAATGAAGTCCAACTCCTGGGAAATTCTTTGGATTCTAGAGAGAACAAGAGACACAAATAAACAGAGATCAATGCCATGAGGGCTCCAAACATAAATATTGTCAAAAAGTGCATACAGGTAGCTAAAAAGATGAACTTTATATATTTGATGAATGTTAGCACTAATCACAGATACAGATATAAAGGGGATATAAATATTTGAGCTTTACGTTAGAATTTCAAACCTAATTCCTTCTTTCTCAGTTCCTGCCAGACACACAAAGTAGAGAAAGCAACTACTGGCTTTGAGAACAGAGAAGAGTCTTCACTGAGCCCGGGCATCATGGCTCACGCCTGTAAACTCTGCACTTTGGGAGGCCAAGGTGGGTGGATTGCCAGAGGTCAGGAGTTTGAGACCAGCCTGGCCAACATGGTAAAACCCCATCTCTACTAAAAATACAAAAAAATTGGCCAGGGGTGGTAGTGTGCACTTGTAATCCCAGCTAGCTATACATGAGATCTCATATTCATCTCATAGCTAAAAGTATGCACCCTTCCACCCAATCCCCCAATTTCCTTCATCCCCCAGTCCTTGGTAACCTCTTTTCTGCTTTTTGTTTCTATAAGTTGGACTTCTTTAGATTTCACATATAAGGGAGACCATGCAGTATTTGTCTTTCTAGGGAACAGGTTTTAAAACCAACAACTTGTTTCAGTGACTCCCCTCCTTTGAGTGTGATGGTGACACCTTGTGTCAGTGACAGTCCTCGCAGGGAGGCCGAGGCAGGGCCATCTGGAAAGTGGAGGTCAGTGAGGCACTGTGTGGGACTCCCTGAAACTGATACAGCAGCAGAGTCCACAGCTGGAGCTGCCACCAGATTCTCTTCCAAAACTGTGACCCCCTCTGTGGGGTGGGTGGTGAAGTCTCCTGATCATTAAGCCCCTGCAGCCCCAGGGGAAGCTCCCCTCTGCGTGAGGATGGAAACTCAAGACTCAGTATGGCAGAAATACCTCTCCATTCCTGGGTTGCTACAGCAAGCTTTCCCTTCTGGAAATGAGTTTGGGCTTCTTCATCCAGCTCAGTATCTGGCCAGCCAGGCTCCCTTGATAATCTGACACATTCTCATCACAATGACGGAGGTGACAGTGGGACTTAAGGTCTTCATCTTCCATGCCCTTGTGACTGACAGTCATGAAAGTATTCATTCACAGAAACTGGTCATGTCCTGTGCCTGAGACACCATGAGACCTTCCAAGCCCCGCCCAGGCATCACTGCCTCCTTCCAGCTTCCTTTGCTCCTGCATTGCAGAGTACCCTGCCATCCCTCCCTCATGCAGCCTAGGGCTACCTACTGTGGGCTAGAATTTTCTGGTCCTTGTTACCTCTCTTCTACTGCATCAAAATCCTATGACCAAGGTGAAAAAAGCAGTAGACATTGAAAATTGAGTCCGTTGAAGCCCTCATGAGCTGGTAAACAGATTCTGTCTTCCTTGATGCAAAATCAATGACCTGGAACTTTAGCTGAGTTTCTCCAGACAGCCTACTCTGGGACCCATCTCTGTCCCCTAAAAATTTCAGAATGTTTTACCTTGTAGCCCAGCTGAACCTCCATAAGGTGTGTGTGCTCTGCCGCTGTGAGGGCCATTGCCATCAGCACCTACCTGTGAAGGAGGAATAATGCTGTCCTTCCATCCTGATGGCCCCAGAATGTTTTCCCACTGGGCTGAGTTGAAGCCAGTTGAGTGGAACCACTTCTTTCATTCAAGCATCTTGGAATAGCAGTCTCAGGAATCCAGACTCTCTACTTGGCTCTGGGCTGCCTCCGCAGAGCTATTAATCAGACAAATTAATGGCATATCTATAACTGGGACAACAGCTTGTGTCTGGGTCCTGGTATATTTATCCAGTAAATGCTCTGTAAAATCATATTATGAAATTAAAACAAGATCTTAATCACAGCGTATGAGATTTACCAACAGGATCAGGATGCCATTTTTGGAGGCAGGGATTGTGCTGGTTTCAGAAGGAGCGCCTTACTTTGCACTGCTAAATGCTGCTCTGTAGTCCCTGGAGTGGCCGAGAGGTCTGTGGCTCCACAGCTCAGCAAGGGTGTCCTGGGGCTGATCCAAGTTGTGAAATGTTCCTTACATCTCATTGGTCGTCAGGCTGTCACTCCTCTCTGAAATACGCCCAGCTCTTGACCACTTCTCCCCTTGGTGCTCATGCTCAGGTCCTCAAAACAGATGATTACAGCAGCCTCTTTACTCATCACCTGTCATGACGTTACACAGGCTCTGATTGATTGATTTATGTGCACTCAGCCCTGTCATGACGCATTTCCCCAAAGTGCACCTTCCAATCAGCCTCCTATCCCCACGCTCAGGTTTCTCTATGTTCCTGGACTAAGTGAGGTACATAGGAGGTCCCCTTGTCCTCTGGCTGTGGATCGGATTTAACTAACTGGGGTCTTGGGGGATGCAAAGAGACCAGGATGATAAAGGAGGATGGGGTTGGTATTTAATTTGCCACTGCTTTTTTTGTAGGGCCATCTCAGCCTGGTTGTTTCCCTCCAACAAAGGTCAAATCTCCTCTTAAAGAGGCCTTCTCTCCATGACACCGTCCTTCTGATGTTAGAAACAACTCCTTCCCAAATCCCTTTGGTCCTGGTACGGTCACTAGAATCAGGTTACTGCCCTACCTATGGGCCCGCTGAACAAGGAGTGCAGAAGTGGGCATTAGGGAAGCTACGTGACGGAGCTCAGGTAAGCGCAGAAGGCTCAGGTAAGCTTGGAAGGGTGATGTAGTTTCCAGGCTTAGGGAGGGATGGGCGTGTCCGAGCTCCCGGTGAGGCAACCGGCCTTACAGGCAGGTCACACTTTCATCAGCTCCTGCGCTCCCAGTGCCTGAAGGCAGAGCATGCTTTCCCCATTAGTCATCAGCACTCAGGAGCAGAAAATCAGAGCTCGCCTCCCTCCTAGGTGGGTGATCAGCTGCCAGACCCTGAGAGGAGGGAGCGTTTCTTACCCAGGCCTTTTCTGCACTGATGCGCTTCCTTCCTCTCTCTTTCTCTTTCCCCTACTATGTTTCTTTGTTTTCATTCTTCCCTCTCTCAGTCTGACTGCTGGGATAGTGATCTTTCCCAAAACCAGGTCGCTTGGGCCCCTTCCCACTTCTGCTGTCACTCCATTCAGGAGGGCAATTCCGAAGCATCAAGCATGTTCATATGCAAATTGCACATCCTAAGAGCTCCCTTTTGTCCCTAAGGAAAAAGCCTAACACCCTAGGGAGACACTGAAGGCCCTTCTCACCCTGGCTCCAGTCCTCTTTCTAATCTCCTTCCCACCCCCATATCTCCCTGTGTACATTACACACACCCAAGCAGCCTGTAGGTCCCAGGAACACCCTATATTTCCATCCCGAATGTTTTCACCAAGAGATTCCTTCTGTAGACTATCTCTTCCCCATTCTTCCTTGTAGCCCAGCTGCCTTTTCCTCTATGTAATTTTCACTTCACGCCTTCAGCGGTGTTTTCTCAGTATTTCATTTAATCATTTTCTCCTCCACATTTATAATTTCTTCTGTATTCCCTTTATTAGTCGGGAGAGGCACCATCCTCACAGCATTCTAAGCTGGAAACTGAAAACAGAAAACTGCCTTTGCCTGGTCTGTCCTCCTCCCTCCTAGCTAACCAGCCATCCAGATCTCACTGATTTAGCCCCTAAAGATTTCTCAAATCCATTTCTCTCTCCCTTCCTACCACCATTGCCGTACTTCAGATGCTTGTCATTTCTCTCCCAGACCATCACAACAGCCTTATAATTGGTTTCCATGCCTCCGGTCTTTCTCCTCTCTCTATTTTCCATTCTGCAGTCACCCTGTACTCTTCCAATCTGTCTAAAGCGCACATCTGACTTTGTCGCTCCCCAGCTGAAAGCGCCTTCACTGGAGGAATACAGTCTAAGTTCCCCAGCCCGCATATTGCCAGAGCCCCACTCTCCAGCCTCATGGTTAGCCCCTGAGCTTCAACTTCTCCCTCCTGAGCACATGGTGTCCAGTGCAGCCCAAGACACACCACGCCCATCTGTCCTCTGGGCATATGAAGCCCGCTGTCCAGGAAATGCCTCTCATTCTGCAACACACACACACATGCACACACACTCACACATGCTCACTTACACACAGTCTTGTCGGCGTGGTGAAATCCTGGGCCTTCAAAACTCACTTCCATTCTTGCTCCACAATCCACTCCTAACTGGCCATAGGTAGCATATTTTGAGAGTTCTCAACATAAAAACAAACCCTTCTTCAGATATCACCCCCATTCAGCCCTTCTCCACCTCTTAATTTCCACGTAAAGATACTGGCCCCTCTCCCACACTTTCCTTCATTCCTTCCACACACACAAGTATATAATGAAGGCAGTTGTCAACATTGTCACGTGTTGATTGTCTTTCTCACTGGAATGAATGTGAGCTCACTTGAGGACAAGTACAATTTTGGATTTATGCCCTAGTGGGTGTCCGAGATGAGTTTATCTCTCTTATGTCTATAGCAAAATTTTATTTTGTTTAAAGGGTATTTTTTATTTTATTTTATTTTATTTTTAAGACGGGGTTTTACCATGTTGGTCAGGCTGGTCTTGAACTCCTGGCCTCAGGTGATCCGCCCGCCTTGGCCTCCAAAGTGCTTGGATTACAGATGTTGAGCCACCACACCCAACCTTAAAGCGTATTTTTTTCTTACCTCTCCTAATTACCCAAGAGCTCCTTGGAGCCAGGGATATTTTTTTACGGGTCTCTCAGTCTTTGTGTCCCAACATCCAACTATCACTCAAGGAAGGTGGAAATATGGGATCAGAACCCAGGGCTTGGTTCCAGACAGCCCATCTCCAATAGAGGCACAAGCAGTGGGCCCAGATTTAACTTCCATAACTGACCCGGGTGAGAACAGACAGGGTGCAAACCGAGTAATGGACTAAAAAGCAAGGAACTCTTTGAGAAGCTGAGGCGGGCAGATCACGAGGTCAAAAGATCGAGATCATCTTGGCCAACGTGGTGAAAACCCCGTCTCTACAAAAAATTCAGATCTTCTCGCTGGTGTGGCCTATCTGCTGGAGCAGGTGGACTCTCCCTTGGTCTGTGTGGCCTGGGTGAAGCCACCTGGGTTCTGGAAACACAACTAGGAGAGTCTAGAAGGGGAGGAGGACTGACCCCACATTTGCATGACAAGAAGCTCTCATGTCACCCTTCCTCTAGATCATCTTTCTGTGTGTAAAAGAACTCTTTGTCCAAACCTAATCACCTCCCAAAGGCCCCATCTGTAAATGCCATCACATCGTGGGTAAGGACTTCCACAGGTGAACTTGGGGAAACACAGTTTAGTCCATAGCAACCCTCACTGTGAAAGGCATCAGAGAGATGAGACATCTCTTAGGCTGTCTCCAGGCAGACACAGGTGACTGAGTGCACCCATTTTCTACCTTCTAAACTGGTACCATTTAGTTTCTCTATGGCCCTGCAGAGTGGGGAGACAAGTAGTATTTTGGTTCAATTTCTTAGAAAAAGCTCAAACCAGAATGCACTTCCTAACATTTTCACTTAAAAGGTGTAAACCCAGGCTCAACAGGGATGTGTTTTCACTCTCAGGATATAGATGTTAGGCACAAGCTGCTTCCTCCCCAAATTCTCCTTCAGACACTCTGGGAGAACTTGAACAAGGGTGAGTGCCTCACCAGCACCCAGCCAGGCACCCATGGGCACCCTGGCCACAGGCCACCAGCCACCATAGCAGTGAGAAAATAGAAAATGCATTTCGTTGTTTCAGCCAAAAAACATGCCTTGCATGCACATTCGCTTTCTATTCGAGAGACGTGATATCCCCCTCGGGGTGCTACGTAAGCAGTTGACCTCCTGTGGGAAGGAGGCGTCCTTGTTCAGTGCCCACCCGGGTGTTGCGCTCTACCCCATGGGCTCCAGTAGGGATGGCACTGTGTCTGAGGGGCTGAAGAAGAGACCCAAGACAGCAACCAAGACACAGGGTTTATTGAGGGAACTTGCATAGAGGGTGGTCCATTCGCAGCCGGCTAGACGGGAGAACCATTGCAGTTTGTAGAAAGCATGCGGTTCATACAGCATTTCACATGGCACCCTCCACTCAACCCAAAACAAAGAGCCTCAACTTTCTGTAGAGACTGGGTTCCAAGGGATGGGCCAGGGGTTCAGATGTCCTTCAAGGATAAGGAGTAGATTTACTCTTCCC
>PVKV010036102.1:0-15991 GCA_004027835.1 Alouatta palliata
CCCTTCCCCTTCTCTTCCCTTCCTTTCTCTCTTTCCTTTCTTCTTTTTTTAAAAAGACAGATTCTCTGTTGCCCAGGCTGGAGTGCAGTGGTGCGATCTTGGCTCACTGCAGCCTCTGCTTCCTAGGTTCAAGCGATCCTCTTGCTCAGCCTCCCGAGTAGCTGGGATTACAGGCATGTGCCACCACGCCCGATGAATTTTTATATTTTTACTAGAGACCAGGTTTCATCTTGTTGGCCAGGCTAGTTTCGAACTCCTGACCTCAAGTGGTCTGCCCACCTTGGCCTCCCAAAATGCTGGGATTACAGGTGTGAGCTACCGCACCAGGCCTTCATTATTTCTTCTTTAAAAATAAAAAAGTTTATAATTTACATTTAGTAAAATCACCCTTTTTAGTCTAGTCTGTGAATTTGGACAAATGTATGGTTTTATAACCAATCACTAGGCAGGACAGTTCCATCACTCAGGACAGTCCCCTCTGCCCCCTATACTCAATCTTGTCTCTAGCCCCTAGCAGCCACTGGTGTTTTCTGTCCCTCTTGTTCATTAACATTTATTTTAAAATAAAATAAATAAAAATCTAAAAAAAGAAAGAAAAAGAGAACATTACGAAAAACCCATTTTTCGAGGTTATTAGAAGAAACTGATTTGATACAAAGAGATCTAGTAGAAAAACACCTAGTGGACACATTGTAAAGACTGAGACTGTTTTGAAGCATAATTCTTGGGTGTATAATAACTGCAGAGAGGTAATCCTCCTATATATTAAGCTTTTAATATACTAATGCATAGAAAATTAATGCTAGTTGTTTTAGAATCATAATAATGTTTGAGAAATGGCTACAGTGAAAAATTCTGAAGGGAATTGAGATGATTTAAACTGGAAATAGAAATCTGCGGAGAAAATCAATAGATACTTAATGAAGTAAAAAGGCATATTTGTGAGAACGTTGGTAAGCAGTGCTTTAATGGTCATCAACATTGACTCTATTAAACTTGTACTGAAAGCAGACAGATTTAAGACAAATTAGAAAGCATTTCCTGGGTCAGGCTCGGAGACTCAGGCCTGTAATCCCAGCAGTTTGGGAGCCAAGGCAGATCACATGAGGTCAGGAGTTCGAGACCAGCCTGACCAACATGGAGAAACACCGTCTCTACTAAAAATTCAAAATTAGCCGGGCGTGGTGGTGCTTGTCTGTAGTCCCAGCTACTCTGGAGGCTGAGGCAGGAGAATTGCTTGAACCCGGAAGGCAGAGGTTGCAGTGAGCCGAGATGGCGCCATTGCACAACAAGAGCAAAACTCCATCTCACAAATAGATAAAATAAAATAAAATAAAATAAAATGAAATAAAGCATTTCCTAAGTAGCAAAGTAACAACATTATGGAAGGTAATGTGAAGACATTTGGCAGTTTTCTTTCTCAGGGTTTGTTTTGCTTGAAGGAAAGAAAAAATGGCCACCTACCTTTCGGGGTCTGTGGTGACTTTGCTTTGGAGGAGGACAGTGGTTTCTCCTTTAGTTCTTTCAGTTTGAACTGTAGGCACCTTGTCTGACTCATTCTTTTCCTGACTTCTTTGAAGATAGCAAAAATTAAGAGACTCATCTTTTTTGTTTGTTTTTTCACTTTAAGTTCTGGGGTACATGTGCAGAACATGCAGATTTATTACATGGGTGTACGTGTGCCACAGTGGTTCGGTGTACCCATCAACCCGTCATCTAGGTTTTAAGCCCTCATGCATTAGATATTTGTCCTAATGCTCTCCCTTCCCTTCACCCCCACCCCCCAACAGGCCCTGGTATATGATGTTACCCTTCCTGTGTCCATGTGTAAGAGACTCTTTTAAAAAAGAAATTAGATGGTTATTTCCAATTCTATTAATGATAATGAAGTAATATTAAAATTTTAAAAATTTCATACAGCACTTCAGAAATAACTTCTTGCATACTTATTTTTCTTGCTTACAAAGTTAGAAATTTATTATCGGCTCACAATATATTTTCCCAAAGTACTGGAGACAAATATATTTTAGAATTCAGTGCTTTTTTATTCTAAAAAGATAATATGGTACAAATATCATGTATTATGTAACATTTCCAGTGGAATCTGGAGTAGTACCTATTATCAAAAACATTAACACATATAACTGTACAGTGATGCATATAAACATTAACAGTAAGTAAAGACTATACATAGGCTCACCTGTAAGTTTATTTTGTCATCAAATAGTTTCAAAAATCTTGGGTTTTTAGTTAGGGTTGCAAGATAAAATACGGATTGCTCAGTTAAATTTGAATTTCGGATAACCAACAAATAATAGTTATTATTGTGGTTGTTTTTGGTTTTTGTGGTGGTGGTGGTGGGTAGGGAGAAGTAATCTTTTAGTATATGTCCTAAACATTGCATGGAATGCACTTATACTAAAAAATATACATATTCAGGCCAGGTGTGGTGGCTCACTCCTGTAATTCTAGGGCTTTGGGAGGCTGAGGCGGGAGGATCGCTTGAGGCCAGGAGTTCAACATGAATCTGGACAGAATAGGGAGAAACAAAACTCACTCTCTCTGTCTCTCTGTCTCTCTCTTCTCTTTCTCTCTCAGTGTTTAGGTCAAGTGAATGTCTGTTTTTTTTTTTGTTTTTTTTTTTTTTTGTGAAGTGTGCCTCTCATGATTTGAAACTGCAAATAAAAAATTGTAGGATTCATATCTAAAAATATCCTAATCGAAATACTATTAACAGCTACTATTCCAGAAGTAGAGTTTAATTTGGGCCTTTTTGAAGAGAAACACAGAAAACAAAGTTTTATTAAGTATGCTAATATCCACAGAGTGTGAGATACAAAGCCTGTGCAAAGCCAAACAGATGAACAATTCAAGGTATTTCAAGGGTTAGATATAACATGGCTATTTTAAAAACAATTTATATCATGCACTTTAGTAGTAGTTCTTTCCTGTTTCACTGGGAAATTCATCATCTATAAAATATCCCTTTTAGAAATTTACAGCATCTTCTTAACAAAGATATAGCTCCATCTAATGGGGAAAACATCAAATTACAGCCCATCATGCAGCTAGGCATTAATCCAATATTTCTGTGAGTGTTGGTAAAATTATATGTGCATATCGTTTATATACACACACATACACAAATACTGGATGGGTTTCTGTGCTTCTCCTTTTTAGCAGCCAGACACGATCCAAAGGTTCCTTCAAAAGCTGCTCTTTTCCTTGGATTGAACTAATTAAATATATTTTTATTTTTATTTTTTAGAAACAGGGTCTTGCTCTGTCACTCAGGCTGGAGTGCAGTGGTGCAACCGTGGCTCACTGCAGCCTCAAACTCCTGGGCTCAAGTGACCCTCCCACTTTAGCCCCCCATGTAGCTGGGACTAAAGCATGCGCCACCACACCCAGCTAATTTTTGTATTTTTTCTAGAGGTAGGGTTTCATCATGTTTCCCAGGCTGGTCTCGAACTCCTGAGCTCAAGTGATCTTCCCACCTCAGCCTGCCAAAGTGTTGGGATTACAGGCATCAGCCAGCCCGCCTGGCTATTTTTATTTTTATAGTTCTTTCAGGAGCATCTCTTTTCCTTGGATTAGACTAATATAAATATATTTTTATTATTATATATAACCACCCATACCTTAAGCTCATTCCCACCCTATTAATCTATAAAATGTTACCTTAAGAGTGTTTAATTTTCTGTCCTTGAGAATCATGGCCTCTTCAGACGTAGAAAGGACATTAGAGATTATTCAACTTTTGGTTCTCTACCCTGGCTGAATATTAGAATCATCTGGGAAAGTTTAAAAAAATACCCTCACCTGGGACCACCAACAGAAATTCTTGTTTAATTGGTCTGGGTAAGTCCTGGGCTTGGGTATTCTGTAAAAGCTCCCCCAGGAAATTCTAATGTGCAGGTGATTCTAATCCCCCAGCTGAATTTAATGTGTAGCCAGGGTTAGGCCCTAATGAATTGTAAGACAGCCAACATATTTTACAACTGAAGAAACCAAGCTCCAGTGAAGAAAAGTGATTCTGTAACTAGAATGCTAGAGTCTCTGACACATAAGAAATCACAATTCTTAGAAATAGATAAGAAAACACAATCATCATAGTGTTCTTACCCATCCTTTCTTTTATGTGAAACTTTCATCTGTGAAGATACAGCAAGAAAATTTCTGTTTCAAAGCTCAAACTCAGTGACATCAAATCAGAAATTAGAAATATGAATTGTCCTTACCTCTGAGAATTTGACCTCCAAGTTCAAAGTATAGTCCATTTTATTTCCATTTTTCTTTCACCCCTCTCTCCATTCCATCACCAAATCCTGCTGGTACCTTTTGTAAGCTCTGTGACAGCAGAGCGTGGGTCTATCTTGTTCGTGCTATAGTCCTAGCCCTGAGCGTCATGTGTGGCTCATGACAAGCACTCTATAAACATGCAAAATTAAGCAAATGAAGTCAAGTTCTCTTGCATCCATCCATTCCTTCGTCTCAAGACCAAACCCTCAATTCCTCCTGCCTGGGTAACCATTCAAGTCTCTGCTAATTTTCTTTGATAATTTTCTAGGGGTTTTTTTTGTTTGTTTGTTTCTGTTTTTTTCCCAGACATCAGTCTCTTTCAACTAATAGATTTTACGTGTTACCTTCAGCCTTCATAATTTCATTTCCCCGCCCCAAAATACAAATCTCTGTTTCAGTTTCTTCCTTACTGTCACTCCACTCTAATCATTCAAACTTTTTCTCCACTGTTCCCCATGCCCTTCCATTCATGCCATATACCATAGCTCTATTTCCTCCTGCTCATGACTTTCTGCCTTGAAGAAGTGGGACAAACAGGCTCTGGAATCAGACTAACTGCAACTGGTCCCAATTCACCTTTGCTATGTAATCACCCTGAGTCTCAGTTACTTCATTTATAAAATGCATCAGTAGGAAATAATACATTTAAAGCAGTTGGTACTCCATCTTGTACATAGTATTGAGCCAACCTTTATAGTCTGTCTGCCAGCACCACACAATCTTGATTACTGTAGCTATTTTCACACCGTTTAGAAGAGAAAAGCTTTAATTCTAGAAGTACTTAAGTTGACATTCCGCTACACTGATTTTATAAACAAATAAGCAGTGTCTTCCTTGTTTAAGGTATCTGAGTAAGAATAGTTATAATCAAAAGTCAATTTATCCTGAATTTATTTTGAAAATACCTCTCTCTTGAGGGCATTACTATATATGACTCAGTATACTGTGAACTTGAGCACCGTGATATATATTACTCAGTGGAAATGGAGGTTAAACTAGTACAGACATCCTGGAGGACAATTTGGCAACGTCTATTAACATTTAAAAACCCATGAGTATAAGGCAAGGACTTACATGCAGAGTCACAAAAACTGTAAACTGTCTAACTGTCCAGCACTAAGTGACTAGTCAAATAACGCATGGTAAAACACACAATAAAATAACATGTTACTACTAAAAATTGAAAAATCTATGTATACTTACATGGATTATATCCAAGACATGTTTGCACAGACATCCTTGTACACACATTACATAAAAATACCTTCAGATGAATGCTTGTAATAGTCATTGCCTTTGAGAGAAGAAATGGGTCGGTAGGCTTCAGGGAAAGGAAGGCATATTTTTCACTCTACACATTTTTACAATAGAAACTGATATTAAACCACCTATATGCATTATATATACATACCTACATAATATTAAATATATATAAAATCTTTGAAATAGAACTTACATATAGAAAGTGAACAAATCATAAGTGTTAGGAACATTTTTTGAATAAAGTTAACACACCCACCTACAAAACACTCACATCAAGGAAAAAAGCATTGCCAGTATATATTTACAAGAATTCCTGTATTATTTTACTTTACTACTTCTGTATGTATATCATAACAAATAAAAAAACAATAATATCATAATCACACTGAGTAAAAGGAACAATAGGTTTTAAAATATGTAATGCTTACTTTTTTTTTTTTTTTTTTTTTTTGAGACAGAGTTTTGCTCTGGAGTGCAGTGGCGTGATCTCCGCTCACTGCAACCTCCGCCTCCCGGCTTCAGGCGATTCTCCTGCCTCAGCCTCCCGAGTAGCTGGGACTACAGGTGCGCACCACCATGCCCAGCTAATTTTTGTATTTTTAGTAGAGATGGAGTTTCACCATGTTGGCCAGGATGGTCTCGATCTATTGACCTCGTGATCCACCCGCCTCAGCCTTCCAAAGTGCTGGGATTACAGGTG
The DNA here is from genome assembly GCA_004027835.1 of Alouatta palliata. NCBI lineage: Eukaryota > Metazoa > Chordata > Mammalia > Primates > Atelidae > Alouatta > Alouatta palliata. The sequence continues at coordinate 6,266 of PVKV010036102.1, forward strand.
TGAGCCACTGCACCTGGCCAATGCTTACATTTTTTAATACCCAGTTCATGTTCAATTATTTTTGCTTATCTCAAAAATATCTATTTGCATTTGGTTTGTTTGGATCATTTTCCCAAAATGTCCCCATATTACATATGGCGATTTTTCTCTTAAATCTCTTTTGTTCTTTAACTGGCACACTCTCTTCTGTTAATGCTATTCCTTTGTTGTTGGGGAAAACTGGTCGTTTATCGTAGAATCTCTCACATTCTGGATATGGCTGATTAAATCCTCCTGGTGTCATTTAATATGTTCTTTACCCACTGCATTTTTTATAAACCATTAGTTAGACCTAGAAACTCAATATGCTTTCTTGAGTTGGTAAATAAAAGTACTCTATGATCCAGTACATTTAAGGAAAGCTGTATATTTGGGGAAACCAATCCATGGAGAGTCACAAAGACCTGAAAAGTCTAAAAGTAAGGAAATGTTTAGTTTTGCCTAACTGTGCATTTCCCACGTGTTATTTTATTGTTACTGTACTACTTACTATGTTCACATGAAACTAGAGTCCTGTTTTATGCACTCCAATAAGCACTGGAGCAGAAGATCTGTAGGGTCTTCTCAAAATCCTATGACTTTGTATGGTATAAAACATACTGGCTGGGCACAGTGGCTCACGCCTATAATCCCAGCCACCTTGGGAGGCTGAGGCAGGAGAATCCTGAGCCCACAAGTTTGAGACCAACCTGGGGAACATAGTGAGGCCTCATCTCTACAAAAAAATAAAAAAAAATAAAGAGAGAGAGAGAGAAAATTAGCTGGGTGTCATGGCACACACCTGTAGTCCCAGCTACTTGGGAGGCTGGGGTGGGAGGATCCTTTGAGTGCAGGAAGTCCAGCAGTGAACTGTGATCTACACTCTAGCCTTGGTGAAACAGCAAGACCCTGCCTCAAAAAAAAAAAAAAAAAAAAAAAAGAGGAAAAGAGAGAGCATAGTGCAGATGCTCATAAAAGTGTGCTGATTGATTAATCCAGCAGTCATGTATTGTGTTTTTTATTTATAGTGTACTGTACTTGAAGCCACTATTCCTGTCCTTAAGAAATAAGATTGAGTTGATAAATCAGCATGTGTTCAGGCAATAAACTCACATTCTTGTTTAAAGCATATGGCAGTTAAAAATAAAAAACAAAACCAGTTGTATGTGTTGTGGATTTACGGAGTGGCCTGGTGGGTTTCATGAGGAAAACTCCAAAAGAGAGGTCAGCCTTGGAGTACATCAACAAGCATTCACAGCAAGTCAGAGCTGGAAACACACACACACACACACACACACACACACACACACACAGAGAGAGAGAGAGAGAGACAGAGAAACAGGAATCAGCTGATTTAATCTCTTTATTTATAGAAGACAGGAAGCCTAAGGACAGGAAAGGATTCTTATAGCTGATGAGACCCAGACATTCCTGCTTCGAAGCTTAGTGTATTCCTTTAGTAGGTCCAATTCAAGATTATTTCTTTGTAGGTAAACTTTTGTTTTGTTTTCTCTTCCCTCTGGAAACTTTTAGGATTTTCTTTTTATCCTTTGGAGTACTGAAACTTCTTCAGGAAATTATGAGATTTTCCCTTTATTCTACCTGGACTACCTTGCAATATGAGGATCCAGGTTTTCTTGGGCAGAGGGAAACTTTCTTCTGCTACTCGCATATCTGTTTCTGGATCACTTGTTTTAATTTGCTCATTCCAATCCTTTTCTTTGATACTGTTGGTTTTACTTGTTTTGGGTGAACCTTGGTTGCCTTTCTACATTTATGAATGAAAGGTAATGTTATTAATTATCTGACTTGGGATTTTTTTTTTGTAGTTATCTGGATTTGTTTACCCAGAAATGCACAGAGATAAATTTGACCTGGTTTTCACCCTCAAGATATTTACAGTCTAGTGAGGGAGGAAAACAAGTAAACCAAGAATTCTGTCAAAGTGTCAGAATGTTTATGATACAGGTTAAACAAAAAGACAGTGGCATTAATTTGTGTAACAGGGAATTCTGAGCTGTGTACCTCCTCCAACTTCAGTATTCTGCCTCTGGCTCCTCTGGGGTTGGCCTAGAAATGAACAGGGTCTGGGAGAAAAAAGGACAGGACAGAAAAGGTCTGACTCAACCACTGCGGTTTGGTGATGTGGCTTTTTGGGCTTGAAGAAAGTTCAAGTCTTCTTCTTTCTCTTGATGTATACATTTCTGGATTTCTCAAAGATTTATCACAGAGGATCTTTAGCTGCAACATTCGTGACATAGCAATACCATTTCTCAGGCTCTTCACTTAGTACCTTTAGCCCCTGAGCATGTGGTAGTGCATTCTACATAGACGCTTTCTGTTTGGGGTCCCACTTCTCTCCCAAGCAGTCCTCTGAGATGAACAAGAACTCAATCCAAGCCTGGTCCTTCCCCATGTACTACCTCGTGGATTACATCTGGTCGAGGGGAAGCACCTGTGCCTCCTTGTACCTACAGAAATGGACCACTCATTGCTCTTTCATAGGAAAACTGCTCCAGCCACTGCCTTTGCCTTAGTTTTTCTCAAGGATGAGTCCAATGCCTAAAAGTCTTCAGTTTCTCATGTGTCCTGGAAGTAGGTAATGAAAGCAGACTTAGAAAACTGGAACTGGAGCACCTCCTTTGTAAGCTCTGCATGGATTTGGAATGTGGGAATGTTTGGCACCTTAATTTTGATCTCAGTCCTTGGAGTCTCAGCTGAAACAGAAAAAGTCTCATTGGAAATGCCTGTTTCATGCCTCAACGAAAAGTACAGGGGTGATGAAATATGGAATCTTCCATACTATTTCTTGAAGGCAGTAGGCCATCTCCTATGACTAGCTTTATTACAATAAAACTGTGTCAGAGAACCCTCTGTTAAGCCAGTTTGTGGGTCTCTGGCAGAGGAAAAAAGAAGCTTGGTTGTCTTCAAAAGCTAGATTATTCTTAGGCTTGGTTCTCCTAAGGAGCCAGCTGAATGTGCATCACTGTGAAAAAGATTGCCTCTCAGAGAGAAATTTAAAAACATTTTTTACACTAAAGCATTTACAGAGCATCAGCATCGAAGCCACATAGATGTGAGTTTAAATTTCAGTTTGGAACTTATTAGCTGTGTGACCATAGATCAACGGTTTAGCACTCTAAGCCCTTGGTTTTCTGATTTGTAAAAGGGGATTAATAGCTAATTTAAAGGGTAGCTGTGGAAATTAAATGAGATGTAGTATGTAAAGATTCCAAAACAGATGCCCTTGATGGGTAGTAGCCACTATCACCATTCCTCCTCAGCCTGGAATTCTCTCCGTCTTCTTCTCTGACCCATCAATTCCCATTCTTCCTTAAAGACAAGTCAGGGTCAGCCATCTCCACCAGAAGGCCATCTCAGATTCCTTTTCCCACTCATAATGGTATAGGTGCTCTTAAAGCATTTTGTCTGCAAACTTTTAAATCAAAAGCAAAATGAAACAAATGAGTCTGTGTATTCATCCCCCCACACAGGGATGAATCATCTCTAGTGACCTTAAAACATGAAACTTTGTTCATTTCTAGTGGGATATACCATAAGGACAAAAAGAACTGCAAAAAAATCTTAAGCTGTAAAGTCATTATATTATAGGTAGTTATGTTGGTATTATTATATTGAGACTATTATGCGTATATTGTGAGATAGAGCAAATGAGCATTTGTGTTGGTGTCATTGAGAACCGGAACTTTCAGCATGGGAAAAGAGAGACATGGTCATAAAATTGATGAAATAAAAACTGTTTTATCCTAACTTTGAATTGGAAGCATCAGTCACTTTCTCTTAAGAACAAAAATGTATTCCTTCACTCTGTCCATCAAAAGACCTGGAAACAAACACCAGCCCAGTAACAACAAGCATCCCCAGCACCAAGAAAATAGCCCAGAGCTCCTTGTAGAAATGGATGACTTCTGGCTGGGTGCACTGGCTCACGCCTATAATCCCAACACTTTGGGAAGCCAAGGCAGGAGGATCACTTAAGGTCAGGAGTTCAAGACCAGCCTGCCCAACATGGAGAAACCCCATCTCTACTGAAAATACAAAAGTTAGCTGGGTATGGTGGCAGATGCCCGTAGTCCCAGCTACTCAGGAGGCTACGGCAGGAGAATTGCTTGAACCTGGGAAATGGAGGTTGCAGTGAGCTGAGATTGCACCACTATACTCAGCCTGGGTGATGGAGTGAGATTCTGTAAAAGAAAAGAAAAAAAAGAAAGAAAGAAAGAAAAAAGAAATGAATGACTCTAGATCTGAGGCAGGAAATTTGGAAGAGCCCACATCCTATTATACCATAAAGCAAATAAGCAATAAAACCCAGATAAGATCATGTCAAAAGCATATAAAAGCCAACCTGAAAAGGTTCTCACTGGCTAAATATGAGACTATTTGCATATTATTAGGAGAAACTACAAAGGACTAGAATATAACGTATCTTTTTTCATCATAGGTTCAATATGATACTAAAACAAACTGAAACAAAACCAAATAACAAAAAGAAAACCCTCACTGATCACCTTTAGAGAATATCCGATTGAGAATAACTTGAAAAATTATAAAATAAAGGAAAAGAAGCAAGCATTTATCCTATCTTTCTTATGTGAACTGTACCTCAGGGTCGATGAGAAGTACCTCTTTATAGGGGTATTCTAGTTACTAAGTGAAAAAGAAAAGATAGAGTATTACCATTGGGCAACCTTTAGGGAGGCAATGATCTAGGCAATGGTCATCAATGGCTGCTAACATGACAGAAGTGGAAGCGAGACATGACACACTTCTTTTTTTTTTTTTTGAGACGGAGTCTTTCTCTGTCGCCAGGCTGGAGTGCAGTGGTGCAATATTGGCTCACTGCAACCTCTGCCTCCTGGGTTCAAGCGATTCTTTCGCCTCAGCCTCCTGAGTAGCTGGGATCACAGGCACGCGCCACCATGCCTGGCTAATTTTTGTATTTTTGGTAGAGACGGGGTTTCACCATGTTGGCCAGGATGGTCTCTATCTCTTGACCTCGTGATCCACCCACCTTGGCCTCCCAAAGTGTTGGGATTACAGGCGTGGAGCCACCGCGCCCGGCCAAAACATACTTCTTTTTTATTTATTTATTTATTTATTTTTTGACACAGAGTCTCACTCCGTCACCAGGCACCAGGCTGGAGTGCAGTGGCACGACCTCGGCTCACTGCAACCTCCGCCTCCCAGGTTCAAGCAGTTCTCCTGCCTCAGCCTCCCGAGTAGCTGGGACTACAGGCGCGCGCCACCACGCCCACAATACATACTTCTTAATAGATATGTACAAAGGCACTTACAAGTATTCAAGTCAAAAAAGAATCACTTGAATCTGATATTGATCACATTTCTAGATCCAACCACCAATTTTTGGGAAATACATTGGACAGAGGACCACATTAAATGACACTACGAGGAGGGGAATTATGAAAATCTGAATTGGGAAAATTCTACGGGACAAATGACCCAGTGTAATCAACAAATAAATTGGGGTGGCGGAGTATAGAGAGATAGAGTGAAGGCAAACTTTTAAAGGAGGTTTGAGACATTTAATTGTAACTATGGACCTTATTACAACTGTGATTTGTACAAAGTTAAAAATTACCAGATATTGGCCAGGTTCGGTGGCTCATGCCTGTAATCCCAGCACTTTGGGAGGCTGAGACAGGTGGATCACTTGAGGCCAGGAGTTCGAGACCAGCCTGGCCAATATGGTGAAACCCCATCTCAACTAAAAATACAAAAGTTAGCTGGGCATGGTGGCGGGCACCTGTAATCCCAGCTACTTGGGAGGTTGAAGTAGAAGAATTGCTTGAACCCAGGAGGTGGAGGTTGTAGTGAGCCAAGATCGTGCCATTGCACTCCAGCCTGGGCAACAGAGCTGTCTCAAAAAATATAATAATAAAAAAATTGCCAGATATTTGGGGAAATTTAAGCACTGAGTGGGCGTTGGGTAATACAGGAAATTACTGTTAATTTGTTACAGGTGTGATAATGTGATAATGATATGGTAGTTATGTTTAAAGAGTCCTTATCTTTTTGATACGAAAATTTATAGATACAAGCATAAGTTTATGGATGAAATGATGCAATGTTGGGAACTTGCTTCAAAGTAATCTGGGGATGTGGAGAGTAGAAGGAATGTAGATTAAACACATCTTCCCTACTTACATATATAATTGAAATGTTTCATAACAAAGTTAAAAATAAAAACCATAAAAAGTCAAAAGCAAAAATTTTCCCAGCTGTTCCAGAGACTGTGCAAGGCAAGAAAATGTAAGAATCTCTCAGCCCTTCAGAATAAAGTCAGCTTCACAACTGCGAAGTCACATTCTCAAAATGCATAGTCTGATTAAGATGAAGCTCTGTATTCTCACTCCTTCTTGTCATAGACTAATGAAATACTTCACCGTAATCTAAAATATGTCATCAGATCATGACATTTCTCTGCTCTGGTCTATCTGCAGCCCCTAGTATGTTATCTGTACTCAGAAAAATAGCTGATGCCCTTGTAAGAGCCTACAGAGCTCTCCCTACTTGATATCCCCTCAGTGGGAGCCAGCCTCCAAGACGGCCCCCAGGCATGATCCCTACCTCCTGGTATTTGTTATTCTGTTCCAAGACTGGCGTATGTGATCAGTACAATAAAGAAAAAGTGATGGCATGCTACTTCTGAGATTTGATTATAGACACTATGGCTTCCATCTTGGTTTCTTTCTCCCTCTCCCTTGGATCACTTGCTCTGGGGGAAACCAGTTGTCATGTTACCACCAGTGCCACACAGAGACCACATGCAAGAATTTCAGAGAACTACATTCTCCTGCTAACAGCCCTGTGAGTGCTCTGATCAGTGGAGATTGATCTTCCGACTTCAGTCAAGCCACTTTTTCTTAAAGGGTCAGATGGTAAATAGTTCCTTGTGGTTTATATTGCAACTATTTAACTTTTCCATTATACACAACATGAAAAATAATGTGTTCCCAGAAAATCTTATTTATAGAAACAGGCAGTAGTTTGCTAACTCTTCCATGACTGCAGCACAGGCTTACAGCTTGATTGCAACCTCATGAAACCCTGAACCAGAGCTATGCAGATAAGCTTCTCCAATGCCTGAGCCTCAGGAACTGTGAGATATATTAGTTTTAAGCTGCTATATTTTAGTGTAATCGATAACGAATATACCATCATCCCACTCTCCACATCCCACATTTACCTCTTTTTACTTCTCTAATTTCACTTCTCTCTACTCTCCACCATTCATTCAGCTCAGGACACGGAAGCTTCCTTGTTGTTCCTTGAATATACCAGGGGCTCTCGTGCCTTTGGAGCAATGCATTTACTATTCTCTATGCCTGAAATGCTTCTCCCCAAGACATCTACTTGATTAGATTCAGTATTCCTTTAGGTCTTTACTCAAATGAGCCTTTCTCAGTAAAGTTTCCCTCATCCTACTTACAAATGAAATACACCTTCCTTCCTACATTCTCTATTTCCTTTATTTTTCTTCATAGCATTTACCACCATGTAACATACACTGTATTTATTTTATTGTGTGTCTTTCTCCACTGGATTGAAATCTTCATGAAGGCAGGAGTTTCCATTTTGTTTACTTCAGTATCCAAAAAACAGTACCTAGCCTGCAGTAGCCCTCAATAAATTGTTTTATTTAATGAAGCTGCCAACACCTTAAACGCATGAATATATTTTATTTTATTTTACTTTTTATTTTGAGACCAAGTTTCACTCTGCTGCCCAGGCTGGAGTGCAGTGGTGCAATCTTGGCTTACTGCAACCTCCATCTCTTGGGTTCAAGTGAGTCTTCTGCCTCAGCCTCCTGAGTGGTTGGGATTACAGGCACCTGCCACCGTGTCCGGCTAATTTTTTGTATTTTCTAATAGAGATGACCATGTTAGCCAGGCTGGTCTTGAACTCCTGACCTCCGGTGATCCGTCCGCCTCAGCCTCCTAAAGTGCTGGGAGTACAGGCGTGAGCCACCGCACCTGGCCAAAGGCATGACTATCTTACTTGACATAATATACTCAGCCCCTAGCACGTAATAAATATTAAATGCTAAATTAGCTTTGAAGAATTTTAAACGTGAATATCAACTGTGGTTTTGAAAAATCACTCTAGGAAAAGAACGGAGGAAGCAGTTGGTGTTTGCCAACACTGGATTCTCATTTGCTCTCCATGGGCAATTTCACCCACCCTCAACTGTTCATTATTTCCTAAATGCAATTTGACCTTAAAATTTGCATTGGCCCTGCCCAATTTCCAAAGCGACTCTTTCTTTACTTTGGGTTGCATAACTTACTGTGTGACTTTGGACAAGTTACTTATTCTATTACTTATTCAGTTTCCCTGGCTGCAAATGGGGATATTATTAATACTTATCTCAAAAGAATGTTATGATGATAAACCAGGCAATTCATTTAAAATACTAAGAACAGGCCCGGCGCAGTGGCTCACACCTGTAATCCCAGCACTTTGGGAGGCCAAGATGGGTGGATCACTTGAAGTTAGGAGTCCAAGGCAGCCCAGCCAACATGGTGAAACCCCGTTTCTACTGAAAAAAATTCAAAAATTAGGCTGGGCGCGGTGGCTCACGCCTGTAATCCCAGCACTTTGGGAGGCCGAGGCGGGTGGATCACGAGGTCAAGAGATCGAGACCATCCTGGTCAACATGGTAAAACCCTGTCTCTACTAAAAATACACAAATTAGCTGGGCATGGTGGCACGTGCCTGTAGTCCCAGCTACTTGCGGGGCTGAGGCAGGAGAATTGCTTGAACCCAGGAGGCGGAGGTTGCGGTGAGCCAAGATCGCGCCACTGCACTCCAGCCTGGGTAACAAGAGCGAAACTCCGTCTTAAAAAAAAAAAAAAAAAAAAAAAAAATCAAAAATTAGTCGGGCGCGGTGGCACATGCCTGTAATCCTAGCTACTCGGGAGGCTGAGGCATGAGAATCACTTGAGCCCAGGAGGTGGAGGTTGTGGTGATCTGAGATCATCTTCCCTAGTCTCCTGTAGTATGGATTCTGCCAAACTATTTCAATTAGAGCTTTCAAAGGCCACTTTATTTGGGAGAAAGGGTCCATTCACTTTTAAGTTTTAACAGACAACCAACATACCAGTGTGGGGGTAAGGGCTTTGTGAAAGAGATGAGGATGGTCGGAGGCAAGATTCCAACCGAGAAATTTTTCAGACAAACACACAGATTAAGTAGCTGAGTTGAGATTTGGTTTTCAGTTTCTGGTGCCTACAAAGCAGGCATCTGGTTAGGGATTTCTAATAAGCAGTTCAATACTGGTCAGCAGGACTGACCCATAGGCTAACTAGAAGAGCAAACTCTGAAGCATTAGAGTAATACAGAGCACTTACATGTAAAAACTGTTCTAAGCACTTGAGATTGTTTGTAAACTTAAAAAACGCTTGTAATCCCAGCACTTTGGGAGGCCAAGGCGGGTGGATCACGAGGTCAAGAGATCGAGACCATCCTGGTCAACATGGTGAAACCCCGTCTCTGCTAAAAATACAAAAATTAGCTGGGCATGGTGGCACGTGCCTGTAGTCCCAGCTACTCGGGAGGCTGAGGCAGGAGAATTGCTTGAATCCAGGAGGCGGAGGTTGCGGTGAGCCGAGATCGCGCCATTGCACTCCAGCCTGGGTAACAAGAGCGAAACTCCGTCTCAAAAAA
>PVKV010036103.1:0-15997 GCA_004027835.1 Alouatta palliata
CCAGGAACTGCTGGGCCCTACCTACCCACAGGCCATCCCTGGCGACCAGCAGCCACGTGTGTGTTCCTAGGGCCTGGGGAAGGGTGTAGAGCATCGTTCATGCTCATGGGAAGGCAGGAAGTGGGGAGGTGGGGAGGCGGGGAGGCCCCGGCTGTGCAATGCAGGCAGGAGAACAGACAGAAAACCTGAGGAAACCCTGATGTTGTTGGCATGAAAACCAGGAAGCTCAAGCAGGGGAGCCCCAGCGGGAGCACCAGCCAGGGCCACAGGGGAGCTACAGGTGCAAATGGGTGAAGCTGCCTTCTTCCCTTGGGGCTCCCGTGAGACTCAGATCCTACGAGAAAATTGCCTCTCTCGGCCGGGCACGGTGGCTTACACCTGTAATCCCAACATTTTGGGAGGCTAAGGTGGGAGGATTACCTGAGACCAGCCTGGGCAACATAGTGAAACCTCATCTCTAATGAAAATACAAAAATTAGTTGGGTGTGCTGATGGGTGCCTTTAGTCCCATCTACTTGGGAGGCTGAGGCAGGAGAATCGCTTGAACCCAGGAGGTGGAGGTTGCAGTGAGCTGAGATCACATCACTGCACTCCAGCCTGGAGGACAGAATGAAACCCTGTCTCAAAAGAAAAGAAAGAAAAAGGAAAAAAAAAAAAAGAAAAGAAAATTTCCCATCTCAGCAAGCCAAGTGCAAGCCCTCCTGCCTATGTCCTGTGCTTCGTGATGGGGCAGCACAGCCGAGGAGCCTGCTGTCACCATCCAGAGCTTTTACTCGATGGAGAGAGGGGAATAGCTCCAGGCAGCTCAGAACGCCCAACAGGCTTCGAAGTCAAGGGCCTATGATCTGTTTTCCTGGGAACGTCTCTGGGCTTCATATCATAGAAGGAGAAAGCTGGAAGACTTCACTGAAGACTTACATCCTGCTGGAAGAACTTGATCTGGAAGATTTTAAAAGCATCTTTAAATGCTGGGACAGGAACCAAGGGAGGCTTGATGAGTGGCCGGGCAGAGCCTGTGAATGCAGAATGGCCACCCCCTTCCATTCTGAAAGGATACCCTGCCATGGGTGCGTGGGGGAGTATTTGTGCGTATGTATATTCGTGTGTGTTTGTATGTATACTGAATGTGTGCATTGTGCACTGTGTGCCTGTATGTGCGTATTTGTGTGTGTTTATGTGTGTTGTATGTGTGTTTGTGTATATTATGTGTGTTGTGTGTGCATGTATGTGTGTGTAGTGTGTATTTGTGTGTGGCATTTGTGTATATGTTTGTGTATTGAGTGTATGGTGTGTGTTGTGTACTGTGTGTGTATGTTTGTGTTTATGTGTGTGTAGTGTGTATTTGTGTGTGGCATTTGTGTATATGTTTGTGTATTGAATGTATGGTGTGTGTTGTGTACTGTGTGTGTATGTTTGTGTTTGTGTCTTTGTGTGTTTGTGTGCAGGGTGTCTGTGTGTATGTGTATTGTGTATTTGTGTTTGTGTGTTTATGTATATTTGTGTACTGAGTGTATATTGTGTGTATCTGTGTGTTTATGTATGTGTATATGGTATATTTATGTGTTGTATGTACATGTGTGTGTGTTGTGTGTGTATTTAGTGGGTATGTGTGTTGTGTATGTGTGCGTGTTTGTACGTATGTTTTTGTGTATGTGTGTATTGAGCATGTGCTTGTGTGGTGTGTATGTGTGTACTGTGTGTGAGTGTGCATATGTGTATACTGTGTGTCATGCATACATGTCAGAATGTGCATTTGTGTGCATGGTGTGTGTGTGTGTCCAGTGCTGTGCGAGGCAGCTGTCAAGACCAAATCGATTCACTCTGACCCTGACTTTCTCCAAGGCCTTCCTTACCCAGTGCCCCATGGGCTCTCCCAGACCTTGCTCTGCCCCAAAATCCTTATCCTGATATACAGCTTAAGGGGGTGTATCACTGGTGGGAAAAGCCTTAATTCTGAGAGCATTCACGTCCGTCTGTGGGCTGAGACCTCGCTGACCGTGCAGGGGGACAGCTCCGGCTGGTGGGGGGCTCCAGTGCAGGGGCGTTCCGGTGGGTCCCTCCCTCCCCTGGAATCTGGGTGTGACACTCTCGCTCCCCAGCTTCCTCCCTTGAAAGCTTAGGGACTCCACCTCCAAGGTGTCTGTGATTCAAAACCACACAGGGTGACTTTTCTCCAGTTTCAAGTTCTTTTGAAATCATGCAAATCCTCTTCCTCCTCTTCTGGTGGAGTTCTGGACTCCACCAGAACTTTCCATGTCATCCAGCCTTTCTGAGGACGAGAGCCGGCCTGCCAAGTGGAAGTCCCCAGGTGAACACTGTCGCTGAGCCCATAAGTTATTTTAATGTAGACATCACTTTAAACTAACCTTCCGCCATCTGTTCCATCCTCTAACAACAAGCGTGCAAGAGCACGGGTCTCCGCGGCCTCCTCGGGCGATGGGCACGGCGGCAGCGCCTGTCTGTGCTGTCTATGCACGGCCCTACCGTGGGCTTCTGCGGTGTTTTTCTCATTTGCCAGACACAAATCAAGGGGAAAACAGCTCTCCCCTGATCTGGCGGATTCACTAGCACAGTATTTCTTCTTAATACGGTAAACTGTGGGAGAATTCACAGCGTTTTGAGAGCCGATGCTAAGAGCCCACACACAGCCGCCCGCCGTGTTTCAGAAGAGGCCCCGAACCGGCCTGGAGAATAAACAAATGCGGCCTGATGGCTAAAACGTAATGAGATTTCCTTGAAAAAACATTCTCTTTAAATAGGTGCTGGACTTTTTTCAGCAGTCTCATCATTAAATGTCCCTATGAAAGGGCTTCATTCGCCCAAAACTGTAGCAACAGCGCACCGTGAATCTGCGCCGCTCGTCCTTCGGGCTGCTGAAGACCCATCACTCATGCCCACCTCCCGCCTCCGGAAGACTAGACCTGGCTCCATGCGTTCTCCAACCCAGTGCCACTCAGCCCCTCGAGGGCCTGCTGTGTGCTCTGAGTGCCCTTCTCCTCACCCAAAGCCAAAGCAAGCGTCCGAGCTCATCAGCCCTCAGAGAAGCACCGCATTCCCAGACAGCAGGGCTGGTAGGCTCCGTACTCCACAGCCGCCCACTCTCCTGGGAATATGATCTCTTAGCCTTTCTCCTACCCCCGAGGAGCAAGTCATTAGAGGTAACAGGGAGGGAGGCTCTTCCCCTCTATCTAGACGTTGCCACATATACCCTGGGGTCATGGGTGGAGAAGAGACAGGTCTTGCCCACGGAAGGGCTGCAGGAGTCACGCTGCTGGTGACGTTGGGTAGTAGAGGGAGGGATGACTAAGGCCCAGCCGGAGGCTTTTCCCAGCTACTGCTGAGGGGCCCAGACCCAGCCTTCCCTCCGTCACTGTCTCCGAAGCCCTTCTTGGGGTGTGCAGCTCAGGGCAGAGCTGGGAAGAGCATACCTGGTCATGGGAAAGTAAGGAGGTTCATTGTGGGCGGAACAAAAACGCACCTCACAGTCTGCAAGTGTGTGCGTGTGTCTGCACAGGAGAGTGTGTGTGTGTATGTGTGTGTGTGTTTGCAGACCTCCTCTCCTGGCCGTGTCTCCCAGCACGCAAGCAGCCCCACACTGGCACTGACCCCCATGGCACCCGTATGATGGAAACAGCATCTCCTTCTTCCTATAGGGAAAACAGCTTTTTTCTGTGATGACATGAGACAGTCTTGGGGTGGCTGTGTGCCGGACACCACGCTCCTATGCACAGGAGCAGCTCTGGTGTGCAGATGCTAAGTGCTGGCTGAGGAAAGATCTTCTCCACCAGGCTGAACTCTCCCCAAACTGCAGTTTTTCTGGGGGACGGCTTGCTTTCTCTGGTGCAAATTGAACTGGAAAGGGTACTCTATCAAAGCTGTTTGGTGCCTCTGTGAAAGCTAGCCTATGACTGTCATCGTGCCGCAGAGATCAGGTGCCTGGTGAGGAGCCAGCCCGCGGTTTCTGAGATAAGTGCTACTCAGGGCCATGCAGGAGGCTTGGCAGTCACTGCTTCGCCCGCTCGCCAGCACCTCTGCTGGGTGCCACACCCATGCCACGCGGGGGGCGGTCGCAGTGGTCACACTGTGTGTCCTCAGAATTCAGAATGCATCTGCACGGCGAGGTCTTCAAGCTTCATAAACCTGAGTGGGCTGATTTTTCTGTTTCTTTCTCTGCTCTGGAAAAGTTTCAGGAAACTCTGGGGCAAGCTGACCTGTCCTGAGCTCTTTTAGGAGGCGTTTCCTGAAGTCGGTGGTATCTCCAGGTGTGCATTCTCTGCTAGTCAAGTTTAAAATTTTATATTTTCTCAAAAAGACAATCAAGTGCTTAAGATTTTCACCTGTGCTAGCATCATATACAGAGAATAAAACGCTTTTAAAAATCTTATCTTTTTTCTCTGAAGTTCATCAAAGATGCAGCTGGTTTCCGGAGGACGTTCCCTAACTGCAGCTCTGGAATCTGTGCTTGCCTCTATTTTCCTGTTTTCAGACTCGGAAATTTCTGCGTCATCTTTATTGATGACCTTGGTGTCTGCTGCTTCCTGCTTTCTTGTTCCTTTCCTTGTGGAGTTAAGCGGTTGGTTCATTGGCTGTGATTCCATTTTGATTATGAAAACACTCAAGGTTATGGGTTTGCAGGGACTCAATCTCTGGGTTTCACTGTACAACAGTCGTATTGTTATATTATTATTAAACAAAAGAAATATTTTTAAAGCCTCTAAAAATAACTTTGGTTCCTGTCGACCCAATGGTTATTTCACAGTGTCATCCAGATTTCTAAAAGGTATTTTTTTCAGTTTTATTGTTAACTTTTAATTGCATCATTTCAGTAAAAGGTCTTAGCCTAAATGCGGTAGCTCACACCTGTAATCCCAGCACTGTGGGAGGCCAAGGGGGGAAGATCGCTTAAAGCCAGAAGTTCAAGACCAGCCTGAGCAACATGGTGAGCCACTGTCTGTACAAAAGAATTTCAGAAATTAGCCAGGTGTGGTTGCAGCACCTGTGGTTCCAGCTACTCTGGAGGCTGAGCTGGAAGGATTGCTTGAGCATAGGCGGTCAAGGCTGCAGTGAGCTGTGATTGCCCCACTGCACGCCCGCCTGGGTGACAGAGAGAGACCTGTCTCTAAAAAAATAAAACAAAAAAAAAAGTCCTATTCCATTTTGCTTTTTAGGGTATTTTTGAGGTTTTCAGTATGGCCCAACATTTTATTATAAAATGTTGTCACAGTCCCATGAGCTTTGAGAAAAAAAGTAGTATATTCCAAAGGTATGCTCGAAGTTGAATGCAAATGTGTTAATTCCACCTTCTGGGTTTCACTGGATTTCACCTTTCAGATCCCATGGCCTCCCTCCACTTCCCTGCGGGAGCCCCCAGGCTCTGGGAAGCACCGCTCACCTGTGGTGGGCCGGCGATCACCAGGTCCCCCTCCTCACTACAAAAGGTTTCGCTTTAGCTGAGTGAAAAGCGTATCTTATTCTTAATGCTACCAGTGTCCTTTCTGTTCCCAGCAACATATATGAATCTCACTCTGTGTCCAAAATAAAATGAAGCCTTTGCCTAACCCTTCCCCTCTCCATGGAAAACGAGTTTCCTTTCTGCCTGTGTCTTTCCCTTTCCTTCCCCGTTAGCAGCCTTTCCTAGCTTACTCTGGATTGGGACCCAGGTAACCATCATTCGATGGTTTCTAAACAATTAGAAAGGCCGAGACACACACACACTGGGTCCCAGGCTTTTCCCTCGAAACTGTGGAGGCCGCTCTGTTTTCCTGCCTTTGTTGTGACCCGGGTTTGGCGTCGGAACATGAGGCCACTTCAAACCGTCATTTCCGTTGTCTTCACCTGTGTTGTGGATGTCCGCCAGGCGTCCGAGTTCGCGGTGCAGACACCAAACTCGGAGTGTTATACGCACACCTCCCTGTCACTGACGGACCCCGGACCTGCAGTCAGTGGCTCTCAGTAAACCCCTGACCATCGACTGTCCTTCCAGGTCCTAAAGTGGATGAACAGTCAGCTGTGGTCCCCACTGTACCTCTGAATGGTCACGCTTGAGGAACTGGTGGGAGGGGATGCATGCCAGACGCCCGGCCCCCACCCTGGCCACAGGCTGACCTCTTCTCGCTTCGCTCCTGCCTTTCAGATCCGGTCCGACAAAGACAATGACATCCCCATCCGGTACAGCATCACTGGCGTGGGCGCCGACCAGCCCCCCATGGAGGTCTTCAGCATCGACTCCATGTCGGGCCGGATGTACGTCACGCGGCCCATGGACCGGGAGGAGCACGCTTCTTACCACGTGAGTGTCCATGTCCGGGTGGGAACTGGGGTCCGGGGTGGCCATCCCAGCCCCACCAGGCCCCCAGCAGGGCCCATGCCTGCCCTAATCTACAAGCAGCGCTCCAACTTTGGCCTGGAGCAGAATCTCCTGGGAGGCTGGGGAAAGGCCATGTCGCTGGGCACTGCCCCCCTCTCTAATTCTGCGAGGTGAGCCCAGGGCAGGCCCGGGAAACTGCATTTCACACACTCCCGGGATGCCAGTCAGGCGTGGGCCCACACCGGGACAACCACCGGTCCAGGTCTCCATCCACGTGGACTTCTGGTTTGGACAGCTCTGCAGGGCTGGGAGTTAGGGTCACCAGCCGCTCTGCACCCTCAGGGCCCGCATGCTGCCCTTGGCACCCTCCTCTGAAGCACGGCCCGTGGTCCTTCCCAGCCTCTCCAGTCTGGGACATGTGTCCTGTGGGCTTTTCACTTCCTCCGCCGTCCCTGACAGCAGCAGAAAGAGCCCCTGAAAGGGCAGCCGCGCCGGTTCCCTGTCACCAGCTGTGCACGGAAAGAGAAATGCCAGAGAGACATGGCGCTGCGGCCTCAGCTTCCAGGGGGGCAGGGGACGGACCTTCTCCCCCCCAGCGCCACACTGACCCTGGCTGGGAGGAGGGGCCTGGACCATGATGAAAGCAGTAGGGGGTGCAAGTCCCTCCACCTCAGGGTCTGGGGCTGCCCATCACGTTCTGGTGAAGGCCACACCAGCAGGGCTGCACGGGCTGGAACCAGATCGTGAGGGTCAAGCCCAGACCCGCCCCTGGCCAGGTGTGTGCTGTCGGGCAAATGATGTGGCCTCTCCTGGCCTCCGTTCCGCTCCTCCTCCTCATGGGTTGTTCTGAGGACTCCAGGTTGCCTGAGTGAGGCGCTCCTCACAAGCCCGCGATTCAGGGCCGGGTGCTCCCTCTGGGTAGCTCGGGAACAACCGTGGAGGACTCAGCCCGGCCTGACGCTGTGGTCTCGGTTGGCTCTACCTTCGCTTGGCTTCAGCCAGTGGCACCGAACAGGACCCGACCCTGTAGCTTCTCTCGTCTACTGAGTAGTGAGGGGTCCATTCTTTCCATCTCGCACTAGAAGGAGGCTGTGTAGGGGCAGGGAATCGTCCGGCTTGTCCACGCCAGATCTCAGGCCCAAGAACAGAGCCTGGCCTTTGCGGGGCTCACTAACCTTTCGAGGAAGGGAGGGCGTTGATGGGAGGAGGTCAGTTTTGCTGTTGGCCATGGCGGCCTCCCCGACAGGCCCCTGAAGCACCCGTCTGAAGCAGGGGTGGGGCTGGATGGACCCTGGGGAGCCCACCTGGGAGGTTGCTGTCCTCACCCTGGTCTGCCCCGGGGCCTTAGCAGCCCCTCACAGCTGCCTCCTGGGAAGGCTCATGCCTCAGCTGGGTGTTGAGGAGACCTAATTGACAGTACCTGGGCCTCGTGTGCTGGGCCCACAGGAGTGGCCCGGACAGATCTGCAGAACCAACCAGAGACTCTGACTGATGCCCACCAGCCACGCAGCAAGAGACAGGCCCTCGCTATGGCTGCTGGCTCCCAAAATGGGCTTCAGGCTGCCGTCATCACGCGTCTCCAACAGGCTCAGAAATGGAGATTCAACAGCCCTTACTGCCAAGAAATAGCTACAGACCAAGGACTTAGGGAGAGACACAGAAACACACAGAGATAGAGATACGGAGACAGAGAGGGAGACAGAGACACAGAGAGAGATACAGGAGACAGAGAAGCCAGAAGCACTGGATGCCCACGTGTCCATCTCTCCTGTGTCTAGCTGGAGAACGCTCAGCTTTCAAAGTCTCCTATGGTTGGATGATGCCCAGCCAGCCCTGCCTTAAGATCAGAAACGTAGCCCAGTGGGGAGGGAACACATCCGTCTTCGCCTCTGGCGCCAGCACCTGACATCCTCGGGGCCACCTTACAGTTTCCTGCCTCCCCAGTGCCCTTTGATCCTGTTCTGTTTTCCACCCAGCTCTGTGGGCTGACAAGGGTGGCAAGTACGCACCCCCAGCCTGGGTGTCCTGACCACTGTGACACCTGTCACCCGAAAGCCAGCAAGTGAACACTCAAACGCGTAACACGCACAAGTGGTCACTGCTGGCTTTGCAGGGTGATGCTCCAGAAGATTCCTTTAAGGATTCCGTAAGTTAGACATACTAGCTCACCCGGCCACACACTGTCATCTTCTGAACGTTTTCTAACCTTCCTGAGCCTCAGTTTCCCCATCTGTAAAATAGGGACCAAGACAACACCAATCTCACGGATGCTGATGGAAGCCGGTGTTCACGTGTGTAGGGTTCTTATGGCACTCCCTGGCCCAAGCGAACGCATGGTGTGTGTGGGCGCCAATGTGACTGATGAAGAAAATCTCCAACACACGCACCCCTCCACCACTCCCAAGGCCCCCTGAACTGTTCCAAGTTCCACACTCCTTGAAGGGAACCCTTACCCACAATTAAGATAGGAAGAAAAGAGAGCAGCTGAGAGTCGGGAGAATTAGATCCCATGCACACCTGGAGGGTCATCTGTCAACAGATACATTTCCCCCAGCTCATCCCACCCAATGCAAGCCATGCCCAGCTCATCCCACCCAATGCAAGCCACGCCCAGCTCATCCCACCCAATGCAAGCCACGCCCAGCTCATCCCACCCAATGCAAGCCACGCCCAGCACATCCCACCCAATGCAAGCCACGCCCAGCACATCCCACCCCAATGCAAGCCACGCCCAGCTCATCCCACCCAATGCAAGCCACGCCCACATATTTCCTAATCTTGTCTCCCAGAACAAGAACAGAAAAAAGTCCTATTCAGGCCAGGCACGGTGGCTCATGCCTATAATCGCAGCACTTTGGGAGGCTGAGGCAGGTGGATCATGAGGTCAGGAGATGGGGACCATCCTGGCCAACACAGTGAAACCTTGTTTCTACTAAAATAAAAATTAAAAAATATTAGCCAAGCATGGTGGCGCACGCCTGTGGTCCTGGCTACTAGAGAGGCTGAGGCAGGGGAATCGCTTGAACCTAGGAGGCGGAGGTTGTAGTGAGCCAAGATCGCACCACTGCCCTCCAGCCTGGCGACAGAGGGAGACTCTGTCTCAAAAAAACAAAATGTCCTATTTAAAGTGTTGTGGGAAATGCGCTCTGCGCCTGACGCTCCGATTTGCAGGGCTCAGAAAGCTCAGAGGACTCCTCCACCCACGTTTGCTTGTTTCCTCCACCGCCACGGCGAGCTCACCTCTCTCGGGCCCATGCCGGGTGTGCCCAGCCCAAGAGATGGATGGGGGAGATTTCCAACGGGAGCTGTCAAATGTAACTAAAACTTTTGGGGGTCAGGCAGGGAGAGGGACAAGGAGGACGCAGGCCACGGGCAGAGGCAGCGTTTCCTCGTTACCTGCGCTCTGCCTGCTCCTGCTGCTAAAGACAGCACCTGAAACTGCTTTCAATAGGAGATAATAACTTTAATTGTAGCTCAGAATTACTTTTTTCCCAAGGACCCGTGACCCTTGACTGGGCGTGTGATTGCGCGGCTGCATTTCACAACCGCCGCCCGTGGAAGCGCGTCCACAGCAGGACGGAGCCGCAGATGGGTCGGGGATGGAGGAGTCTGCAGTGATGGGACGGGGGCGGCTGGTAACAGCCACCACACGGCATTCCAGGCTGTTCACACGTGATACGCACGAGCGACTTGGCGTGTGCACATCGCAGCTTGGGCTGCATCTGCAGTTCCTCCAGGAGACAGGCCTGGTTTGTCTCTTTACTACAGCACAGGTTGCCTTCTTGGGGAAAGCCAGCCTCCAGATCTTCCTTAAACATGCAGTGTAGGGGGTAAAAATCCACTCTGGATTGTTGGAATCAAGCCAGAACAAGGGTGTGGGCATGGACGCAATTAGCTCCCGGGTTTCCCTGGGGCAGGCGTGGAATGCAGGGCCCCCGGATCCCCAGAGGTCAGGGAAGTGGGAGTGGCCGTGTGAGGCCGGCCACAAGGGGATGACGTGGAGACCCCTCCGGCGTGGGGCTCCTCTCCCGGCCACCCTGGGCTTGGTGATGTTTTGCTGCAAATACCTTGAGGTCTGTTGTGTCCAACTTCGAGGGTTATGTGGGGTTTTGGCAGAAAGATGTGAGCTGAGAACCCCTCTGGGTGACCATCCAGCTCTGAATGGAGAGGTCTGGGACACTCTTTCCACTCAGCAGCCCCCTCGCCTGCCGGCAGCACCCAGCCTCTCCATGTCCTCTTCCTTTGCCGGTTCTGGAGGTCTCAGCTCAGGCAGCCCCTCCTCTGAGAGGCCTCCCTAGGAGCCACCACAGCCACTGACGGCTTCTTCTCTTCCTGGTGTCCATCGTCCCTGGGATGGCTGCTCCAGGCAGCCGCTCTGGTTGATTTCAGTGCACAGTAATCCAAGGTCCAGCCCTGCACCTGGCATTCCAGGCCCTTGATGGGCAGCTACGGAATGAATGAATGAATGAATGAATGAGTGAGTGAAAGAACAAATCCAGAACTAGAAGGGTGACTCTGAGAGCTCCTGCGGAAACTTCCAGCCCAAGTTCAGCTCTTCCCTTATCACCCTGAAGGCGGTTCCCTGTGATGTTCCCAGGAGCTCCTCACTGGCTTCCTGGCCTGGCCTTTCCATGGATGCCCCCAGCACCACCCATTTTCCCCTGTTGTGCCAAGCCCAAGAGCTGACAGGTCACGCAGACATGGAGGAACATGGAGCTTGTCCAGGCTGGGGTCTCAGTGGGCGCCCAAATGGGCCCAATTCCCAGCCCCAGCTCTGGCCTCTCTGCATACCCCCATCTCCCCTGGGGACTGGCCTCACAGTAACAGTTCAGCCCCCACCCAATTAGGCACAAATGCCTTTTCTGTTGCCACTGTGGGCGGACATGACCCCATCCGAGGGGCAGCTGTCCTGCTCCAGACACCTGATCAGATCAGTCGGTGGCTCACAGAACAGTCGGGCAGGTGTGGGAGGTCCTGGGTGGGCCTGGCCGTGGGGCGTTGGGGGTTAGGCTGGCTTCTAGCTCTGTGCGTCGCCCGCTCTGCAGAGGAGAGAGCTGAGGCTCAGAGAATTCCATGATGTGTCCAAAGTCCCCGGCCCCTAGCCAGCCCACCTCTGCCATCAGCCTCCCACCCTGGTGCTGCGGGTCCCAGGGGCCACTCTCAGCTGAGTGGGGATGCCCACCCACCACTGGGCCCTGATGTGTCTCTGCTGCCTTCCAGCTCCGAGCCCATGCCGTGGACATGAACGGCAACAAGGTGGAGAACCCCATCGACCTGTACATCTACGTCATCGACATGAATGACAACCGCCCCGAGTTCATCAACCAAGTCTACAATGGCTCCGTGGACGAGGGCTCCAAGCCAGGTGAGGCCAAGGCCACACTCGGAGCACATTTGACTTTGCTTGCTGGAGACCCACCGGGCTCTGCAGGCCGAGCACAGGCCCCGAGGGCTGGGGAGGGCTGCTCGCCACCAGGATGGTGCCCCAGGACTTGGGCGCGGACACACAGCACAAAGCAAGCGTCCACCAAAGTGGGGATGCCGACCATGGGAGAAGCAATTGCAGCCATGGCAGGAATGGCGGGCTCGGAAGGAAACCTGGGTACTGGAGTCCTGGCTCAGCTGTAGGCCCAGGCAGGCCCCTCTGTGCACTGACATGTGGGCTGGGAGCTGAAGCCTGAGGAGGCGCAGCACCCGGAGTGGGGCTGGGGTGGGCTTCTGGCTGTTGGGGAGGCCGGGGGAGCAAGGCACACATGCCAGGGCCCTGGGGGAGGCAGTGAGCTCAGAGAGCTGAGGCCACTGGAGTCTTCCCGGCTATACTTAAGATTTGGTTCCAAGCTAAATGGGAAGAGAGAGAGGCCCAGATTCCCCTTGCAGAGGCGAGCCCCTGTGGCTAAGGCCATCAGAGCTGACCCAAGAGCCTGCCCCCGAGATTCACCCTGGCACAGGTGGTGTCATGCTCTTTATCACCTGTGGGGCCCTAGCTGAGTGTGTCATGTCTTGCACCTCTGACCCCCGTGACTGCCAAGAAGCAGGCACCCACCACCAGCAGTGAGGAGGCTCAGGCTGGGGAGACAAAGCAGCTGCCCAGACCCTCAGGGCACATATGGGTTGGAACCTGGGCGTCTCCGAAGGGCTCCCCAACCCCCATCTGCTCATCCAGATGCCGCAGGTGGCCCAGGTCTACGGGTTAACAACCCCCAGCTGGCTTCTGTGTCAGGCGAGCAGCTTCCCAATGCGCGGCCTCCTGCATGGGGACTAGAGAGGGGTCCTCTTTGTGCCAAACCTTTGCCTGGCTTGGCTTGGGTGGGGGGAGATGAGGTCACTCTGCTGGGGCCGCCCTGAAATACAAGACACTCAGCTGAACGGGGTGAACTGCATCCTTGGTCAACCCCGGGCTGCAGTATGAACAGAGTGAATTACACCCTTTGTCGGCCCCGGGCTGCAGTGTGAACAAGGTGAATTATACCCTTGGTCAACCCCGGGCTGCAGTGTGAACAAGGTGAACTATACCCTTGGTTGGCCCCCGGGCTGCTGTGTGAACAAGGTGAATTACACCCTTGGTTGGCCCCGGGCTGCAGTGGGAACAGGGTGAATTACACCCTTGGTTGGCCCCGGGCTGCAGTGTGAACGGGGTGAATTACACCCTTGGTCAACCCCGGGGTGCAGTGTGAACAAGGTGAATTACACCCTTGGTTGGCCTCGGGCTGCTGTGTGAATGGGGTGAATTACACCCTTGGTCAACCCCGGGCTGCAGTGTGAACAAGGTGAATTACACCCTTGGTCAACCCTGGGCTGCAGTGTGAACAAGGTGAATTACACCCTTGGTCAACCCCGGGCTGCAGTGTGAACAAGGTGAATTACACCCTTGGTTGGCCCTCGGGCTGCTGTGTGAATGGGGTGAATTATACCCTGACTGGTTGTCTTTCAGGATTATGAGACATGGGTGCATCCGGTGTCACTGAAGGGAATAAATGTGACATTATTTCACTGGAACCGTGGGCTACTGGTTCTCAGCAGTCCCTTGAGGGGCAGGCAGTGGGTGGGCAGATTAGGTCCAGGCAGCTGAAGCAAATGGATGAGGACACTGGAGCTCCCCTCGAGGGAGCAGATGTGGAGGGGGCTGCAGGCAGCGCGTGCTCCTAATACAGATACCACTGGCCTCTCTCCCTGAGACCCAGGATGCTATTTAAAGGTGCCTGGATTTTCCTGGCCTCTCTATCACAAATCAAACCTCCATGTCTTACTTTTTAAAAAATCAATAGCAAAAGTCTTCCCAAAAGCGCAACTGGCTTTGCTCATTAGGATAACAAAAGCAAATGGCAGAGCTGTTCCTCAGAGGCCCGCATAAGCCAAGCCTGGAGAGCCCGGCTGCCAGGGCATTTGCAGCGCTGGACACGGCTGGGCAGCAGGAGGACATGTTGATGCCAGGACCCCAGAGTCAAGCCTTCTTCCCACTACTCCTGAGCTTTTCCAGGACTATATTGAGTTAAATGTCCACGGCTCTCAGAGCCCCTGGGGGGTTGGGAGTCTGTCTCTGGTCCCAGAATGAGCTGTCTTTGTGCAAAGGCCAGGACAGAGCTGGAGGTGCCACTGTCGAGCCCACCTCGGGCACCCTTCGCCCACCCAGGCCAGGCGGGGAGAGATGGTGTCCACGCAGCGTGTGGCTTGCTGCTGTCAGTGGCGGCCTCCCCAGGACTTGGAAATCATCTCTACCATTCCATCTCTTCCATCAGTAAATTACAGTAATGGAAGGTTTCTACACAGTGCCTTTGTGGGATAAGGAAAAACTACCGCCAGAAATTAGTCATTATTCTCTGGAAGGACAGGCTAATGAAGGGTTTCAGATGCGTGTTCTAATGGAAAACAACTAGAAAGATGGGTTAAATATTGACTCAGCTCCAGAGGAACTTCGAAGGCATGGGGAGTTCATCTGGGGACATGATCGCGCCGATGTAGACCCAGGATCCATGAGGGTCCTGTGTGTACCCCACAGTCTTCCCCAGCCCCCTGGGATCCATGAGGGTCCTACATGCACCCCACACTCTTCTCCAGCTCCCCCAGGATCCACAAGGGTCCTGTGTGCACCTCACAGTCTTCCCCAGCCCCAGGATCTAAAGGGTCCTGCATTCACCACACATTCTCCCCCAGACCCCTGGGATCCACCAGAGTCCTGCATGCACCCTACACTCTTTCCCAGCTCCGCCCAAAGGATCCATGAGAGTCCTCTGTGCACCCCACATTCTCCCCCAGCCCCCCGGGATCCACTAGAGTCCTGCATGCACCCCACACTCTTTCCCAGCCCTGCCCCAAGGATCCATGAGGGTCCTCTGTACCCCACATTCTCCCCCAGCCCCCCGGGATCCATATGAGTCCTCTGTGCACCCCACATTCTACCCCAGTCTCCCGGAACCACGAGGGTCCCGCATGTGCCCACACTCTTCCCCAGCCCCTGGGATCCACGAGGGTCCTGTATGCACCCCACATTCTTCCCCAGCCCCCCTGACTTCATGAAATCCCCTGGGACGCTACTGACCTGTCCTGCTGGCCTCAGAGGGTGTGGCAGGTGCCGTGGCCTGCCCTTTTGTGGTTAGGGTGCAGAGTGAGACACCTCGTTAGTGAGCAGGATGCAGAGCCCACCCCCCCACCCAGGGCTCCCTGAGCAAGGGGACTGTGACTGGAAAGTATAGGTGGGGCTGGCAGTGCCGGGGTGGCCACACCCCTGGCTGAGATGTGTTTCCAGAGTTCACCCCTGGCTGAGATGTGTTTCCAGAGTCTCCCCACCTTCCTTCTTTCTCCTCCAGAGGTCCTCTCTGCAGCCACCATGGCCTCGGAGGCCGGGAGCTTGTTCCTGACAAGCTGGCCAGCCCTGGGGATGAGGGGAGCGTGTCTTTCCCAAGAGTCCACAGGAGTCCCAGGGCGGGTTCTCACAGGTCTCACTGCCCTGCCCCGACCCCTGCCCCTGCCCCTGCCCCTGCTCCCGTACCCCTCCCTGGGGCAGAAGGCTGGCAGCCTGTTGCACACAGCCAGGGGACATCCTCCATCTTCATGGGTTCCGGGCCGCCTGGGATCATACACAGCGCACGTGTGTTCGTCATCGAGTAAGCCAGGCCTCCAGGAAGCAGCATTTCCACCGAGGCCTTTGGCCCGGGCTGCAGAAGGGACCCTAAGCCTCCTGAACTCGATGGTGGGCAAGGGCCCTGCTGAGTGACCCACAGACGTTTTCCACAAAGAAATCAAGGTTTGTTTATTTCAAGTTCCCCAGAAAGTGGAACCAACCAAAAAAAAAAAAAACAAAAGGTCCTCCTGAAATGATGGGAGAGCTGAGGATTTTTCCTGATGCCCAGAGGGGCCTGAAGCCGACCGAGGTGACTGGGGCCCCCCAGTGGGCAGGAGCTGGGGCCTGGCTTCACAGCCCTCACTCCGTCCACTCAAGCTTCACCACTTCCGTCTGCTGCGCATTTTGGGCTTCCCGATGGGATTTCACTGGAAAAAATGTCTTCTAAAAAATCTTTTTATTTTGAGACAATTATAGAGTCTCATGCAGTTGTAGGAAATAAGACAGATAGATCCTGTGAGCCCTTCAGCCGGCCTCCCCCAAGGGTGATATCCTGCGGAACCACAGTGCAAGGTCACAGCCCCTACTCAGATCCCACCAGTTTTACCTGCATTCACTGCTGGGTCTGTCTG
>PVKV010036104.1:0-15997 GCA_004027835.1 Alouatta palliata
GTTGGTGATTTATTGGTGACTATTTTAGGTTTCACAAATACTACTCTTATCATTGCACAGATTATGAACAAATATTGTGTTTTCTCTAGTCAATTCCTATGTTAAAAATTGGCTTGATGTCTTCATCTTCAAATAATTATATTTTTCCCTCTTAATTATAGAGCAAATGAACAATGAGATGGTATAACTCAGACTGCTGCATTACTGAGTACAGAAAAACTGTCATGTTCTCATATCACCTTACTACGCACTCCACTCCAACGTTCATCACAGTTTATTTGTCCATAGGTAAATACTGACAAAGCTAGATTAATTAGAGCTCTTCTCTAGGTATTTTTGCAAACTAGCATCTCGCTCACAGGGTTGTAAGACATAAATGGAAGTATATATGTACAGTACTTACCACTATTTGATAGACGCTGGCAAAAATGGTTAAAACTAAGAGCAAGACTGTCTAAAAAAAAAAAAAAACTAAGAAGGGTCTGATATTTTAGCCTGCTTGTAAACCAACAAGCAGCCTGCCACTGTTTCATGAATGCTGGCAGAAGACATAAGACTCCTGAGTTAGAAACACAGGGTGTTACTGCTTTCGGCACAGTGGGCAGCAAGAGTTTCATGTTTACATTGGCCCCTAAGTCTCGTGGTCATGATCGAGGCAGGCACAGGTAGATGCTGTGAACACAATGACTGTGTGTCACAGCTGAGAAATCCAATCTTAGGAATCGCCAATTGTTTATAACAGCTGCCTGAAAACCTGCTCAACCTTTGCCCTGGAGGAAGGCATTATCTTTATTATACTTGACAACAAACAAACCTGTCATCTGTTCTCAGGGCAAGACCCTGTCTCTGTCTTGCAAGACTATTTGCTATACATACATCCTTGAAAAGACAGTCTGGACAAAACTGTGAATGCCTCTGCTTAAAAGAAGTGCAGCCATGAGAGACCCATGGAGAGTTCTCTTTCAACAATAATTAATAGATATTTAGAATTGAGAGCACTCAGATACTTATTAAGCATTAGTAAATAAAGAAATATGGATTTAGAAGCTAAATTCCTGGTAATACTATGTAATCTTTGCTGTAAATCGATGGGAACCCTTGTCCTGGGTAAGAAAATTAATTTAGTTTTAGCATAGAGAATATGAATTATCTGTAGGACATACAATAAAAATATTCAATGAGAAACGATATTGATTCAGATGATAGTAAAATATTAAAATCTGGTTATACCAACATTGAAATCATACTACAAAAAAGTCAACTAACGCTTTCTTTTCCTCATTACGATGGTTTTCAAGCACGGGGGTCAACAAATCAGCCGATGGGTCAAATTCTGTTCACCACCTGTTTTTGTATAAAGTTGCATTGAAACACAGCCGCATTCCAACCTGTTTTTCTTTTTTTTTTAAATCTTAGATTCAAAGGATACGCATGTAGATTTGTTACATGGATACATTGCATTATGCTGGGATTTGGGCTTCAACTGAACCCATCACCCAATTAGTGAATATAGCACCCAATAGATAGATAGATAATCAACCATTGCCCACCCCCCTCCATTTCCCCTTAGGTGTCCCTAGTGTCTCGTTTCCATCCTTACTGGCACTTAGGTAGATTCCATGTCTTTTCTATTGTGAATAGCACAATATGCCCTTTCATTTATATATTGTCTGTGGCTGCATTCATACCGCAATAGTAGAGTTTGATAACAGCAACAGAGATGAGTCCCAAAGCCAAAAATATTTACTATCTAATTCCTTACAGAAAAAGTTGGCTGGCCTCTGTTCTAAACTCTTAAACGTGTGAATCAGATCATATGTTTATTGCAGCTATATTCACAATAGCAGTCACGGAATCAACTTAAGTGTCCATGAACAATGGGTTGGATAAAGAAAATGTGGTACATATTCAAAATTTGGAATACTACACAGACGTAAACAAATAAAATCATGTCCTTTTCAGCAACATGGATGCAGCCGGAGGTCATTATCCTAAGTGAATTAACACAGCAACAGAAAATCAAACACTGCATATTCCCATAAGTGGGAGCTAAACTGTAGGTACGCAGGAACATAAAGATGAAAATAACGGATACTGGGGGCTCTAAAAGTGGGGAGGGAAAGAGGAGGACAAGGTTTGAAAAACATCTAATTGGGTGTCTATGTTCACAATTTGGGTGATGGATTCACTAGAATCCCAAATGCCAGCATTACGTAATACACCCATTTAACAAACATGCACATGTATCCCTGAATTGTAATAAAAATTTGTACACCATGAGTCTTCCTTTCCAAAGTTTTGTATTATAAAACCATATCTACTTTTTCTCTGAGGCAAATTTGCATCCACCTACTTGTATTTTCCCCAAGTAATTATGATCCAGAGAAAGAATGAGTTAAATGCTATATTAGTCATATACATTGCAATGATAGAATCAAGAAAGAAAAAATTTTAAAAATAGACATTCAAATGGGAAAGTTTTGGAATGTCCTCTCAGAAGATGTGGTTTAAAGAGGGCCTTTAAGGACAGTTAAAACACTGACACGCAAAGCTTCATTTACACAAGTAAAGAATGGGAGTTTGTAGCAAACAAGGATACAGAGAAGAGCAGAGAACCAACCAAGGTTAAGTCAAAGCAACAGGATACAAACACACTTTTTTTCATACTGTTTTGTGATTCAAATTCTGTAACTGCTTAAAAGTCTGGGACATGTGTGCATTATGCAGAATGAGAAGGAAAAGTCAGAGTCAGCAAAAAGAAGGCCAAGATAACCTGCTGTGACAAGCAAAGCAAATGAGAAGCTTGTTTGACAAAAATAGATTCTGTGATCCAGTGCCTGCTGCTGATGTGGACAGAGGCAGAGTAGATGTGCATAATATGGAGCATTTATCAAGGTGATGTCAAAAGATGGTGCTTCCCACCTTGGAACTTAGTTTAGGATTATGACTTACAAAGGGAAAAGAAAGTCGTGAATGCAGAGATCATTGCAAAAAAAAATCTGCTATTAAAAGTTTTTTAATTATTTAAATTTGGAATGAAAATTGAAAAACTATCTTAAAAAGACATTGTTTTGAAGTTTTATATCATGTTTGTAAAAAGAAATTGAAGTAATAAATGTCTTCCAGTTGCATCAGGCTATGACAAGTTATGATTGTATTAACTCTGTAGTTTACCATAAAAATCTAGTTATATGGTTGTTAACAGCATTGCAAATTATGTATTAATATTTAATTACCTTTTTAAATATTTGTGTGGTATCTTATATTACTTCCATATGTGGTGGCTATGAATTTCAATCCATGAACCTGAGTGCTCAGGAAATAACACTTTATTTGCTGTAATTCAGTTTTATTTTAGATCTGACATTGCTTTTTCCTCAGTCACTTTTATTTTTTCTTCCATCCCCAAGATCATTCCATGGTTCCAGTATCTTCAGTTAATGTCAAGGTATTGTGAGAGGGGGCATTGTCTGGACATTAACAATTTTTCTTCACAGACAACTCTTATTCTTTACCACACGGCTGCTTCAGTTCTATCAACTCTCTTCCTCTCTCTCTCTCTCTCTCTCTCTCTCTCTCTCTCTCTCTCCTTCTTTCTTTTTCTCCTGCAAGAAAGGATCTCCCTCTGTTGCCCCAGCTGGAGTGCAGTGGTGGGAACACAGCTCTCTGGAACCTCAGTTTCCTGGGCTCAAGCTTCTCTTGTCTCAGTCTTCTGAGTAGCTGGGACCCCAGGTACATGCCACCATGCACAGGTAATTTTTAAAATGTTTTGTAGAGACAGGGTCTCACTATGTTGCCCAGACTGGTCTCAAACTCCTAGGCTCAAGTGATACTCCCACCTCAGCCTCGCAAAGTGCTAGGATTATAGGTGTGAGCCACCATGCCCAGCATCCAGTAATTTTTTTAAAGGCTGTCTTCAATTCTTCTTACTAGAATCACCATGCAGCCAGTTCTCTTTACAATTCATTTATTTTACTCCCTCCACAGAGACACTAAGAAAGAGAAGATTATCTCTCCTCAGGATTTACGATCCTCTATCTCATTTCATCTTACTGCAAAGGTGATTTCTTTTATGAGTCTCTGTGTTAGTCAATTTCTGTTACTATAAAGAAACATCCAAGAGCAATTCATAAAGAAAAGAGGTTTGTTTAGCTCATGCTTCTGCAGACTGTTAGGAAGCATGGTGCTGGCATCTGTTGCTGGTGAGTCCTCAGGAAGCTTACAATCATGGTGGAAGGGAAAGTGGGATCAGGCACATCACATGGCAAGAGAGAAGGCGGGTAGGTATCAGGCTATTTTAAATGACTAACTCTCATGTGAATGTGTGTGAACTCACAGTGAGAACTCACTCATTACCAGGGAAAGAGCCCCAAGCCACTCATGAAGTCTCTGCCTTCATGATCCACCTCCACTGGGCCTCACCTCCAACACAGGGAATTTCAACATAAGATTTGGAGAGGACACACATTGAAACCATATTAGTCTGTAAGAAAATTGTCCCTTCAAAATGCTCTAGCTAGCTCCTTCTCAATCCCTTTCCTGTGGAAACTCACTTGCTGAGTAGTATGAATCAGTGACTTTGGAGCTAGGAAAGAAACCAACATGTCTTACAAGAGTGACACCAACAAAGCTCTTCAAATTTTCAAATTAGTTGAAGACAAGAAGAGTTAGCAAATAAGTTAGTGAATTCAGAATAATAGAAATTGGGTGTCTACTGTTTGATAAAGAAGGTACAAATATTTAAGGGAGAATGGCTGGAGTAAATCTGAGGTATGAATGTGAACTTATGATTTTCAATATGAATATAGATATGCACACACATATTTTTCTAGCTGTCATCCAAGAAGCCCTGAACGGCAGTAATGAATACATACCGAGTCCCCAGATTTTGGTTTCTACATTCATTCTCCAATAAAAGAAACCTGATTCTTTGAGAAATGGCTGATTTCAGGGCATGGGTTAGAAAACATATCAGATTAATCTAGAGCATTCTGTCATGGCAGAACGTAAGAAAATTTATTCAAAGACTAATGGGGACATTTTAAAAGAACAAAGAAGTTGAGCTTAAGGGAACCCACTGACTAAACCTGGGAAAATTTTAGCATCAAAATAATGACAATAACTTACTGTAACCTCTTGAATAAAGTAAGAATAGAAAATAACAATTTGACTATCATGTAATTCAAAGAAGGCCTTTTGGGGTTAAACAAATTTGAGGACTTTTGAAGTTTCTTGATCTGAATGTCCATACTCTTTACTGATTTAGAAAGTTTTCAGCAATTTTTTAATTAAATCAGTTTTCTATGCCTTTGTAAATCTATTTTCCTTCTGGAAATTCCATAATACAAATTTATCTTTGCATTTCATAAATCGTATAGACTTCTTGACTCTTTTTCATTCTTATATTTATTTTCTCTAAGCGTATAATTTCAAATGAGCTATCTTCAAGTTCAGAAATTATTTCTTCTGCTTGATCAAGTCTGCTGTTAAAGCTCTCTAATGTATTTAAAATTTTTCATTCATTGGAGTCTTCAGCTGCAG
This sequence comes from Alouatta palliata, assembly GCA_004027835.1. Classification (NCBI taxonomy): domain Eukaryota; kingdom Metazoa; phylum Chordata; class Mammalia; order Primates; family Atelidae; genus Alouatta; species Alouatta palliata. The sequence goes on from PVKV010036104.1 coordinate 5,542, forward strand.
GATTTCTGCTTGATTCTTCTTTTATGACATCTATGCCTTTGATGAATTTCATGTTCATATCATGAAGTGTCTTCCTAGGAATTATCTGTATTTTCTTAGGTGTCCTTGAGTTTCCTGAAGATCATTATCTTGAATTCCTTTTATGGCAATTTGCTGATTTCCTTTTTATTGGAATCTAATGCTACAGAACTATTATCTTCCTTTTGTTGTATCATATTTCCTTGTTTTTTCATGTTTCTTGTGTTTCTATGTTGATATCTATGCATCTGATAGAACAATCACCTCTTTCAGATTTTCTAGAGTGGCTTTTGTAGTGAAATACTTTCATCTATGGTTGAGTCTTAGAGCACCATTTGGGAAAGTTATGATGACTGTTTTCAGCTAGGTGCAGGGGTAGTCCCTTAGATTCTTTAGCTGCATTCAACATTAGTAATAACTGTAGGTGTCTCGGTGGACTATGTGGTAGAAATTTGTGGTAATAACATTGGTGGCATAGATTGTAAATATCTTTAGGAGTATGGGATTTTGGGGTTTCCTGTACCTCCACTCACATTCCTCATAATGGAGAGATGTAGATGGGGATATTTCTCTTGGTATCACATCTAATATATCCTACAAGCAGCTGCCATGGTCCTAGTTTTGGGTGCAGGTACTCAGAATGGCTGTGGAGCTAGGTCTCTAGGCTTAGGGTTTTGTAAATCATTGTGGCACCTAAATCTTAGGGTGCAGGTTTGCTTTCTCTGTCAGAGTTGGATGTAGGTTGCTGACAGCATAAGGATCTGGCTCTGATGCAGCCCCGTAGCAGCTCAGGTCCAGGGGATATAGTTGTAGCTGTGATTATACCACTGGATGGCAGAGCACATACCTGACCTGACTCTAGAAGAAAGAGAGTTCTGTGGGTTTAAGCCAGGAGTGCAGGTTACAGTTGTAATTCAGGAGCCTGAGATAATAGGGTTCAGTGGCAACTTGGTACCTGCAAATGAGACACCATGTAGTGGTGAATCTAGATCTTAGGATGGTCGGGCTCAGCAGTACCCCAAACTGTTGAAGCCAGGTGCAGCAGCAGCAAGTACTCTAAAAATGACTGAGCAAGGCTATTGTTTGAACCTGGTGGGGGAAGGCAAGGAGCAGCACAGCAATGATTCCACTCCATCCTGGGGAATGGGAGTCATTGCCGTGCTGCTTCTTGACCCCAAGGCGTGTCTCAGAAGCTCAGACACCAGGGGGCAAGTGCAGCTGCTTAGCTCAGCCAAGGTATTAATTATCCATGTCCACTGCGCCACTTCATCTCAGGTCTGGGAAGTGTGACTGTTCTTGGTGGTCCAGGCCTAGAAATGTATTTTCAGCCTGGCTCCCTATAATGTCAGCTGTGTAAAACTTAGGAATTCCTAAGCAATGAGTAAGGCAGAAGCAGGAAATTCAACATTATTTCATCTTGCTGTCCAATTTTTTAAAATAGTCCCGCCTTTACATTCCATATATAGTATATAAATAGAATACGTTTAGCAATATTACTATTGGCATAGTACAAGACAGAATATAATTCTGGAAGACTTTTATTCTTGTGTTTCCTTGCAGAATTTCTTAGCTAAAATCCATGGCTTGGGCAAATCTCACAAATTCTTTATCTTTAGTACTGAAAATGCTGAGCAGTTTACGGTAATAATTTTCACATACTCTTACTGAAATATTTAGTCTCCGTAAATTCAGAACTATAAGAAATTAATTATATGGAGGGTACTGTTTTCAGGTTTAATTAAATGTGCTTTGTTAGGATATTCTGCTTATTAATTTATTTTCACAAGCTGTAAAATTTAACAAGTAAGACTTTTCCTTGAAAGATTCCTCTCCTAATTGCTATTCTAATTGAAATTAAATAATTAAAACTCAAACATATTTTAAAATCGTTTAATGCTGTAAGTGCTATTCCCAGACTCACTTTAATTACTTAAAGTTCTTATCTACTCTATTAATAAACAGTTTTACAGTAATCATTAATTATTGAAGTATTTTACCTTTGAAATAACATCTATTTCAAATTTACCTTTGAAATAACATCTAGAATGTTCTATTCATTTATAATGCATATTCAGACATCAAAAATAAAATCAAATAACACAACTCTCGTGTTTCTGAAATTGGATATGGTGATAATCTATGGGTCAGATACTTGTTGATAGTATTATTGACTGGACATTTTAAATAAAGTGACATGGTAGTAGACATTCCCTACTTGATTATCACAGTAGCTGATGCCAAAGCCAAGGGTGAGGAAATACTTGCGGCCAATCACCAAGACCAAAGTTGAACTTTGGCACATGCAGAAGCAGCAGCATACAAAACGAAAGTAGAGCCCATCACCAAACATTCTTTCAAAACTTGCCAGGCATTGGCCAGGCCATCCAGACATTCTAGAGAAGGTGTGAATTTTACAGTTTGTTTGAAACAAATACACATACACACAGAGAGGAATTCTTAATGTTCTTTACTCAAGGTAGCCAACATTATTACTATCTATTTTCTTGTAAAGCCACAAAAATTTGCAAATAACATCTGCCTTCTTTTACTAATTCAGTTTCAAGAGACTACAATGTCTTCAAACTGCCATAGAGACTTTCCAATGTGATTTTTTCATGTCTTTATTGACAGCTTTTTAATTTTATTTTTTCAGTTATTAAAATCCACTGGCTTACATCAACTTAGCTATTGAAACAGATGCCTGAAGAGTGCAACTCCAATTTGCCCAAAGATATTCACCATGGACATGTAGGGAAATCCAAAACTTTTAGTTGTTAGGTTTCCAGAGAGATGGCAGAAAATGTGAATCTATGTGACTTAAAGGGACTTGAATATATTTTGGAAAATATATTTGTATTATTTCAGTTTGATACATTTATTTACTTTTATTTATTTATTTATTCATTTATTTATCTATTTATTTATTTTTGAGACAGAGTCTCACTCTGTTACCCAGGCTGGAGTGCAGTGGCACGATCTCGGCTCATTGCAACCTCCACCTCCCAGGTTCAAGCAATTCTCCTGCCTCAGCCTTCCAAGTAGCTGGGATTATGGGCTCCCACTGCCACATCTGGCTGACTTTTGTATTTTAGTAGAGAGAGGGTTTCACCATATTGGCCAGGCTGGTCTCGAACTCCTGACCTTGTGATCTGCCGCACTCAGCCTCCCAGAGTGTTGGGATTACAGGCACCCGCCACTGTGCCTGGATGATACTTTTAAAGTTAGCTACCCATTCTTGGCACTAGCACTCGTCTTTCCTAAACTTAACTCCACTTTATACCCATGTATCTCTGCAACAGGCAGCATTTCTATTGACATCAAAGCAGGTTTTAGACCTTGATGCATTCTGAAGTTGAAACAGTGATTGGAGGCACTGGGGGTGGTGGTGAGGTGTTCAATAGAAATCTATTCTTTAGGTTTCACCATAAACATATTTTATTTCAAGTACGGTCAATACTTAAAGCAAAGAGAGAAAAATTCTCAGAGTATACTACATCTTAAACTATTTGAACCACAGAAGTGAACATTCAGGGAATAGATCTATTTAAGTGTTTTGTCAACACCAGCTTTAGTATTGCCACTGGGCTTTATAAAATTTTTCAGACTTAGATTTCTTCCTTTTTTAAAGAAGCTTTGGAGCTAAATTTAAGTTATTATCAATTTGAGGACTGGATTATTTTTTAAGTTCTGACTTATCATTTGAAAAGAGTTAAAGGCTTTTAACTTACTCTGCTCTCCCAAGAATACTCATGGAGATTTTCTCATTCTTCCTTTCAAATCCCACACAAGGTATATCCACTGTGTCTTATTATTGACCAGAACTCTTCCCACGTTGCCTTAATCTTACTTCCTTTGGCATAGAGCAGCCCTAAAAAGGATATGGGATGAATAAAAAAATTCATGAGTTTTTACAAAATAAACCCATGGGTTTGTTTTAAAAACAAACACTAAATGTTGTTTCAGGAAAGTCTTGCCATTTTAGTAGAAGCAGTAAAGGAAAAACATTTTCAACATCACTCTCACGTATGGGGTTAATAGCAGCCTATGCAAACATAATCTTTCTTATTTTCTTTTTAAGTAAAAAAGATGTATATGCTGATATACATTATATATAAATACACATTGGCATGGATTATGAGTTCTTGTTTAAAATCACTTAACAAAAAGATGAAACACAAACACTGACCAAATATAAATGGATTAAATCAGAGTTTAGAAAAATTCCCAGGGATTTCAAGGCCTCAAAAAGTAGTCATCTTAACCTTATCAAAACCAAAATTAACTTCACACTGGTCAACTGATTTTCTTTGCAAATTGGAGTGAAATAAATGACATAGAAAATTACTTTGAAAGTAGGCTATATCTGGGAGTCTTACAGGTAGTTTTGTCACAAAGCTATATATTTTAGAAACTACAAATGCATTTATTAGAAAATAAAATCTGGCTGGGTGCGGTGGCTCACGCCTGTAATCCCAGCACTTTGGGAGGCCAAGGCGGGCAGATCACGAGGTCAAGAGATCGAGACCATCCTGGCCAACATGGTGAAACCCCGTCTCTACTAAAAATACAAAAATTAACCAGGCATGGTGGTGCGTGCCTGTAGTCCCAGCTACTTGGGAGGCTGAGGCAGGAGAATTTCTTGAACCCTGGAGGCGGAGGTTGCAGTGAGCCAAGATCATGCCACTGCACCAGCCTAGCGCCTGGCACAGAGTGAGTCTCTGTCTCCAAAAAAAAAAAAGGAAGAAAATCTTAAAATGGAGAATAAAATACTCAGTTACCAGTTCTAATTTTTGCAATAGCCATAAGAAGGAGTTTGGCAATTTTCTTCAAACAGACATATTATTCTTGAACTTTGCATCCTGTGTCTTATTGAGTCTACGTCATAATAGTCAAGTATCTTCTCGTCCAAGAAATATTGTCTTATTCTGAATCTCCTCTTCTCTGTTTCCCTACCACTCAATGTGTACCTTCATTATTTTATTTCTCAACCTAAATATTTGATGTAACTCTGTTTTTTCCTCTATACTGCTATCATTTTGAAGGCATATGTTATATCTTCTTCATTTTTATATAGCCAGTGCATGACCCATAGCAGTGTCTTATTCAGTATTTGTTGAGAATGCATGAGGGGAAAAATTTGAGAAAGACAAGGAGTATAGGAACAAGTATCGATTGTATGCCTACCATAAACCTAGTCCTGTGTTAGACATGTAAGCATTTTATTTTTTTCATGTCAACACAAGAAGGTGGCTATTTTAAAGACAAAGATGCTCAAGTTTAAAATGATGATCATGCTCTTATCTTCACAACTGACAATTAATGGAGTTTGAAATTTAAATTCAGCAATCCTTGATTACAAAAGTCACTGTTCTCTTTCCTGAATTCTGTTGCCTCCAAGAAATAGGAGTCAATTTTAGAAAGTAGGTAAGAAAATTCAAACTGAGTAAGGTTCTATGGAGACTACTAAGCAACAGCTTTATATCCTTAACCCTCATTTATCCTGGTGTCATCAAACACCACATTTTGATGTAGGAAATTTATTTAACTCAAACTTGGATTCCCTCCTCTTTGAGAGTTTATCAGAAGTCCATCCTTCTACCAGTTTTGAATGAACTTCAAGTGCAGAAGGTTGACTAATCAAAGCAGTCGTTTCATGGTACATGTATTAGTCTATTTTCATGTTGCTATAAAGAACTACCTGAGACTGGGTAATTTATAAAGAAAAGAGGTTTAACTGACTCACAGCTGCACAGGCTGTACAGGAAGCATGACTGGGGAGCCTCAGGAAACTTACAATCATGGCGGAAGGAGAAGAGGAAAGAAATACATCTTACATAGCTGGAGAAGAAGGAAGAGAGCAAAGGAGGAGGTGTTACACACTTTTAAACAACCAGGTCTCATGAGAACTCACTATCAAGAGAACAGCCAAGGGGAAATCCAAACCCATGAGCCAATCACTCCCAATAGGCCCCTCCTCCAACATGAAAGATTCAAATTTGGCATGAGATTTGGGCAGAGACACAGAGCCAAAGCACATCCGTTCATTATCAGCATTAGCCCATGGAAATTCACACCTGCTTTATTTGTTCATTTGTCCTGGTCCATTTGTGTTGCCATAAAGGAATACCTGAAGATAAGTAATATATATACATGAATTCATAAATATATATGTGTAATTTATATATATTTATTACATATATATAAATTACCCATCTTCAGATATTCCCCTACGGCAACACAAATGAGATATATATATATATATGTGTGTGTGTGTGTGTATATACATATACATATATATATATATATATATACACACACACACACACACACACGCACACATACATATATATATAAAGTTTATTTGGCTCATGTTTCTGGGGGCTGTACAAGAAGCATGGTGTGCTTCTGGTGAAGGCGTCAGGCTGCTTCCAGGCAGAAGAAGAAAGGGAGCTAGCATGTGCAGAGATCACAAAGTAAGAGAAGGAGTGAGAGAGAGAGAGAGAGAGAGAGACAGAGAGAGAGAGAGAGATGAGAGGAAGGTCCCAGACTCTTTTTAACAATGAGCTCTCACAGGAACTAATAGAGTGAGAACTCATCCACTTCCCCCAGGGAAGGCATTAATCTATTCATGAGAGATCTGTCCCTGTGACCCAAACTCTTCTCAGTTAGGCCCCACCTTCAACATTGAAGGTCAGATTTCATTATGAGAATAAAGGGTCAAATATCCAAACTATAGCACCATTATATTCCCAAAGTCTATGTCCTTCCCTCTACAAAACAGACAAACATTCTAATGGATTTAACATGGTTTTGTTTGTATATGTTCTTTCAAAATGCATGTATTGATTGCATGTATATTTTTAGTTTATATAAATTGGGTTTTTAATATACCTGTCCTTTTTATTTTGTATGAACACCACATTTTGAAAATACATCTATGTTGATATTTATATATGTAATACATTTCTCCATAGTATATATCTAATTTTCTACCAGAACCACCTGGAAATATGCATTCTGATTCCTTCACTTACCCTATTTTTCAAAGTACATGAAAATCAAATAAGTGAGAAGGAATATTAATTCAATGTCACCTAATCTTTCACTATAGAGAATAAAGTGAGTTATATTTAATATATAATATTAATAAAGTACTTTGAGTGTGCTTACACCACACATGCTCAGAGCATTCACATGTTTATATTTAGGGATATTACAGGGATTTTACTTGATATGCAGCCTGCAGTAGAGAAACCATTAAAAAAATCTGGGAGAATAAATGATAAGAACTAGAGATGGGTTCTAGGGCAGTAACAATGATGAAAATAAAAGTTTGGGTTTCTTTTTAATCACTGGCAAATAGTAAACCTTTTCTTTGCAAACAAGAAAGTATTATTAAACAGGTTTTATATATCCTCTTTTATAAACTCCTTAATTTCTTCCTTCTTTAAAAACTAAGTTTATGGAGCTTGAACTATAGTACAATCATTTTAATTTAATTTTGATAAGGATCCAGCAGGTTTGTGGTTATTATCTCCATTTTATTGATAAAAAAACTGAGATGCTAAGAATGGGAAAAAGTCATGGAGCTAATGCAAGGGAGGAATCAATTCAAATCTAGAGTTGGATGAACACAGGCTTTAGTCAGAAATATTTTGTTCCAGTCCTAAAACTTTGCTACTTATCAATTCTCTGACACTTGGCAAGTTACCTACATCCTCTGTGCCTTGGTTCCTAATCTGTCCAGTGAAAGTTACTGATGCCTATTTAAAGAACTGCTGTGAGTGTTAGAGGGAGTACATAACTGGCATTTATTCATTTATTTATTTATTCTTAGTAAGCCCACATTATTTGATGACAGAAACAGCATTTGAACCCATGCTTTGTGGGTATGAATTCAGTATTTGTTCCAGGAGACTAGTTACATCCTTAACTAATCAACATACAATATTCTTATGTCCAAATCATCTGATATCTAAATTACACTTTGTATCTTTGTCTCATTCTCTCTTCTCAATGCCTATTGGCAATAGTAGTCCTCCTCTTTTACAAGAGTAATCTTCCTTCTGGCCCTGTGACTTGATCATGTTACTAATTTTAACAGAAAAATATCATATTTAAATCCCTTCACAATCTGACCTGTGACTGCTTTTTAAATTCATCTGCTTCTATCACTTGGGCTCTGGCTTGGGGCAGGTCTGGTTTTTAATCCCGTCTTCCCTTTGACTCATGAATTCACTCACTCCTATATGACAATGTATCTGCATCTTTGTTTCACATTTTCACCTTTCTTTAAGGCCCATGAAGCCTTTTTTGCTTCCCCAACATAAACACAGCTTCTTTGAATCTTTGTACTTTTTTTATTTCAGAGTCTCACTCTGTTGTCTAGGCTGGAGTGCAGTGGTGCAATCATGGCTCACTGCAGCCTTGACCTCCTGGGCTCAAGCAATCCTCCCACCTCAGCCTCCCATGTAACTAGGCCAACAGGCATGTGCCATCACACCTGGTTATTTATTTGTTTATTTTTATTTTTGTACAGAGGGAATCTTGCTTTGTTGCCCAAGCTGGCCTTGAACTCCTGGGCTCTAGCAATCCTCCTACCTCAGACTCCCAAAGTGCTGGGATTACAGGCATAAGCTACCACATCCAGTGAATCTTTGAACTTAGAACAAAGTTTGCTTGCTCTTCTTCTCCTTCTCCTATGACATTTACAAAAAACTTCAAATTATAGACATTTGTATTCTTAACTCATTCTCTCTAACGCTTCTTTAAAACAATTTTTTTTTACTCATTTCTTGTCAGCTGTTACACTTACTGCATGAGACTTTATATCTGGTTGGTACTTAGTAAATATTAAATGAAATAACTAAATTAAAAGCTTGAAGGTTTTTGACTCTGGGTTCCAAGACCTGTGTTTCTTAAATACTTTAGGCTTCCAGGTAACTTATACAAAAGAAAAATAGATTATCAAGAAGACAAAGAACAATTGATAAATAAAAGAGTTAAACTTTCAGAAAGCAGTGACAGCATTCATTTTACTCACAAGCCAAGACAGCTCAACAACACAATTAAAAGCTATTGAAGTAAGTTGGGATCCTTGGTGAAACAACATTGCATAATATCTCACAGTGGCTTTAAGTCACCACAGTGCAGTGGGTGAAAGCATTTTCCACTTGGAATCTAAGGCAACTTAAAAGGATTATTGATTTTTCCCTCTACTTATAAATGAGACTCACATATTAGGAGTGAAAGCTGCAGACCCAACATAACGACCTTTCTACTTGGCTTCTTTTTCCTAACAAGCAAAATCACTTTCAGTGGTTAAGAGGATATCAAGCAGTCAATCTTGTAATTGTGTGCGTGTGTGTGCGTGTGCATGTGTGTGTGTGTGTGTGACTGCCGGAACCTTGAGAGCAAAAATTAGGAACAACATTTTTAATTTTAAAAATTATCGTTCTATTCACTTCATATTAGAAATCTCAACCTCTAATTGTGTGTTTTGTCTTTCTTCTCTGGTGTTGAAAACTCTTGTGTTTACTTAATGCCTCATCATAAATAACATGAGTTCAGCTGGAAACAATCACTTTATTGAAGACATGAGACCTGGCTTGACCTTGTTTAAGATGTAAGATTCAAAATAAACTTATCATTTCCTGATGCATTATCATAAGAAGAAAGCTTCTAAAATATAAAACAGTGGGAAGCACATATTAAAACTGCCCCCAAAACAAAAGCTGTGGGGTTGACAAAGTCATTAAAATCAGATTTTGTATCTGTCAGATTTCAATTTCATGATTTAATTAGGGATTTTCTGAAAACAAGTTGAGGCTTCGTGGATTTTCTGCTCTTTGTTGCTAGTTCCTTTCTCAGGGATTTTAAATGACTGCATTTTCTCCAGCTTCTCACTCTTTTGAGTGAACTCTGAATTATTTCTGTGTTTATTTTAGGATTTTCTTTCTTGGCTATTCAATGACATCTATCTTCTCTTTTAACAATAGAAAAGTAATGATCTTGGGCGATCATCTGCAACTACTTCACTGTAAGCAAGCAGAAACATTTTTGTGATTTGAAGGATACCAAGTAGATTCTTTCTCTGTCTAAACCTGTTACCTCTAAGACACACACACACACACACACACACACACACACACACAACCAGTTGTTACGTCTGATGTTCTCTGATTGAAGGGCTCCCATAAGTTCATTCTAACAAACACAAGTTTCATATACCATGTGAGAGTCATCCCTTTAGATATTGAAATCACAAAAATAATATCTGCAAGTTACCTGGCACTAATTATGCATCAAGCACAGAACTAAGTGTTTTATATATAATATCTCATTTCATCCTCACATCATCCCAATGAGGTAAATATTAGAACCGTCAATTTCCATATGAAGAAGGTGAGGACCAGAGAAGTGACTTGGCCAAGGTCAC